>SKCR01053169.1:0-30523 GCA_019454045.1 Zanthoxylum bungeanum | reverse complement strand
AACTTATTAATCTAGAACTAATCATAAGGACTTTTATCATTTATATATCCAAGTAATCCAATTACAAATGATAAAAAGGGAATTTCCTTAGTCACATAGTTAATTTTGTACAAACATACCATGTCCTTTACAAAATAGTGATGCTATGGGTCATAATTGTCCAACAGTCATTTCCTTCTTAATACTATACGACTCTTTATAAGTTGTTCACTATATTCTTGAGAATCTTCCTCCCTGATTTCTTTGTGCTTCTAAGTCTTTATCTCTCTAAGGCTTTTTAATTCAACAATGGTCTCTAAACTTAGCTTAACTTATTGTGGCTTCAAACTATTCTTAGTTCATGCTGCTTGTTTAAGTTTCATTGAACTCATTGATTTGGTTGTCTAGCCTTGATTTGGTTGTCTAGCCATCTCGTTAATTTATATTCTTTACCTAACATTTTCTTTACCGATCAATTGCTATTCTTTACCGATCATTTTCTTTACTAGGTTCTAAGTTGAGAAGCGAACATATTCCTTCCATAAGGATCTACAAATACACATTTCTGCTTTACACTTAAGCTTGCTGATGCTCTAGTTAGGTACCTATAGGTTTACTAAAATTGATGTTTCTAAAAGAAAATGTCATCATTCATTCTGTAAGAACCTGATCGACTACCCCACGTCTTAGGATCTTGCTGAATTTCCTCATTACTTCTCGCAGCTTTCTTACTATTCACGTATCTGGTTTCTTTGCTCTATGTCTTACTGCTGAGACTAGCAGTGTTTCGCTCTCCTAACTGCTTCTTAGATCTCTGCCCTCTTGACTTTGTCACTCTATTCTATTGTTCATACTGGTACTCTCGTTACTCCTAAATATCTTCAACCTCTCAGGTCTACTTTTGTGTACTCCACGGATTTCTACTGACTTGGGTTGATATGTAGGGTATACTATATTTGGTCTATTCTGTAGGATTCTACTAGTCTTGCAAGCCTCACGCGGACTTGCCTTGTTCCTTGGGTCATACTTGGTTTTCTTCTTTTTATCATCGAAACTTCCTTAATTCTTTTTCTGGGTGATCAATATTTTGAATGTTTCCATTTCTTATGATGAACTATCATCAGCTTCTTATAGTTGACTTTATCTATACTAATATGGGCTAGGACTAACATCTTATGTTTCGATGGGTTTTGATATTCTTATTCTGGTGATTCGTGTCATGATAGAGTCTATCTCTCATGTAAGGTAGGTATGAGGTAGGCTCTGTCAGGACAGCTAGCTTAACTGATATTACTGAGGGCTCAAAAACTCGATGACTTAAGGTCTTGTCTCCTTCGGATTACTTGGGGAAAAGATAACTAACCATTTCTGTTTCCTGTTTATGGGTCTGGGTCTGGGTTTGGGAATTTGATGTTCTCTAAATCATTTTTGGCATCTCGGTCCACTGGGATGCTTAAGGGTAACCTTGACTTTCTTGTTTACTCTACCATATAGTTATCATTTGTTATTCGGGGAACTTGCTACCTATTCGAGATAGTTTAAAAGATATTGGATCGACTCGGAGGAATTCTTCTGAGAAGGAAAGGAATCTCGCTTGAGGAAATAAGATTTGATTAGATGTACTCGGACTTTATTCTTGTTTAGGTTTGCTAGACTCTTCTTTACTTCAAGCTCTGATATTATCCTTATTATTATTTAACTTTATGTCTCTGATTCTTACTACTATAGGTTTGGCATTTCCCTATGTATCTACTTCCGTACTTCAATCTCTATTTGCTTATGATTACTTGGACATCTACGTTTTATCTTTTACTTTTCTTTCTAACTTTTCCTTTTTCTTTCTAATTTCTTGAGTGGGTACTATCAGAACTTATAATCTCTTTGTCTCTGATTTCATAGATCGTTTATTCCTTGCTTTTTATTTCCTTGCTTTTCTTTCTAACTTTCTCTCTCTCTTTTCATTTCCTAACCTTTCCGTCTTTGACTGCTTAAACTTCTACGTGTCTCTCTTTCTTATAACTCATTTCCCACTTCATTGGGTATTTTTCTAAGAATCTTATTGTCCATTTTCATGGCTTATTTGTATATCTGGTAATAAGCCAAATAATTTCGAGAAGAATCCTAATATTGGGTTTATAGTATGATTATTCTCGTATGGAATATTATTATTCGAATGATCTAGGAATATTTACTAACCTGTCTATAGAACCTTGATGACGTAATCGAGTATCGGACACTGAAGAGGTAGTGCCTTGCATACGAGTATCCCGGACATACTACATATATCAGACCCCAACACTCTGCCCACTGCAGTCACTGACTCCCTAGAAAATGCTCTGATACCATCTTTGTAACATCCCCAATCCAGAGATGTTACCGGCGGGGAATAGGCCGTACTATTTCCCCAAGCCTCTGACACGCTAACTGTATACTTTACTACTTGTCTTATCTTAACTCTAACTTGAACATGGGACCATTGCCCAAACCTTAACATAAAATGTAAAGATTTCATACTCACATAAACTTAATGTCACATACATTTTGACTCTACACTTTAGTACTGAAACACAACTTTACTATATAATTTTCTGAAACTAAACTTTGCTTGACTTGGCTGAACTCATACTCTGACTGGTGGACTCAGACCCACTAATGACTGCCATCAGTATCTGTCCTCCCGTACTCGTCCTCCGAAGAACCTGCAAGACAAGGAAACTGGAGTGGGGGTTAGATCGCTATACGATCTAAATGAGTGGACGAGAAACTAAAATACTAAGATCAAAACATTATATTTTGAAACCAAAGTTTCAGAAATCACTTTATATGAAATCACTTTTCTGAAAACTTCATTTGAAATCTCATTAATAAAACTTGCCTTTCTAAAAACTGCTTTTGAAACTCTGGTTTCTGAAAACTATTTCTGAAAATCTGATTTCTGGAAAACTGTTTACTGGAAATCTAATCACTGTGAATTGCTCTATATCTGAAAAACCTTGACGTATGAGGGCGTTACGTATCGCCGTCCCCAATTGTTGGACAATTATGACCCAAAGCGTCACTATTTATAAAAGACATTATGTTTTTTTTGTACAAATTAACTATGTGACAATGAAAATTGCATTTTATCATTTCGTAATTAGATTACTTCAGTCATATGGAGATGATGATCACACAGGGATACAGAACCAGTTATCTATTATGTTGAAACTATCGAGATAATATGAAAAGGTCATCAATATCCGATTATAGAGACTAGTTGCTTGAGATCCGATATATGCTTCGTACGAGGTAGACACTATTCCATCCCCAGGCCTTGCATGTGACATCAGATACTGGATCGTAATACGCAATACTACGTATACTACGCCTGACATAGATTATATATTCCTTTAAGAATATTTCTGGAGAATTGGGTAGGTGTAGACAACAGAAATGGACGACGCATGCTGTTCTAGACTCAGGGCCTAGTTGGGAGTACGAAATAACATGGAGTCGCCACCCGGTGTGAACCGGGACAATGATTTAAGGCCGCACTCACCCCTCGCAAGGGAAGACCTCAAACCGTTGGGTTCGGAATGGTCCCTTACTTATGTCATTTGTAATAAATGGATTTGTGTAATATTAACCAAGTCTACTCAACATACATATTGGCCAAAATAACCTAGTCTAATTTGCATGCTTCGAAAGTAAAATCTCATAACATAAAATAAACATGTGGCCAAGGAATTTGGCCGTTTTCAATGTAGGACCTCGCATACCCGGTTGGACTTATTCCACGTCCACCAAGTACGCCGTGTCCAGAACAACAAAATAAAACAAAGGGTGCCCTCAGGTCTTATCTTTTTAGTCGCTTTCCGGGAGTGCGTTTCATGGTGCCGGAAGGGATGTCGTTTCGACTGTTTTCACTGGTTCGCTATTTTGCTGTTTTCTCAAGTCTACTATTTCCACTGTTTTCGCTATTTTCACTCGCGGTTTCCGCTGTTTTCACACTGTTTTAACTCGCTGTTTTCTCTATTTCTCTCGTTATTTCCGCTCGCCATTTTCTCTGATTTTATTCATTGTTTTCAGGCTATTTTTGGGTTAGTTTCTGGGGTTGTTTTCACGTGGGTTTTGGGGCTATCTTTTACGTATGTATGGGTTGTTTATAGGGTTTGTTATGTGAAGTATAGTGGCTGGTTTAGGTGGTTATTTGGGTGGGAAGTTCATGGACTTTAAAGGGCTGTTATGGTCTATTTCACGTGAGGAAGTGCATGGTCGTGAGGCTAGGGTTTTTTGGTGAGGGTTTGTGGATTGATGGTTCACGTGGAGGGTTGTTTGCTGGCAGTTTTGCGCGTGAAGTTTGGAGGCAATTTAGGGTTGTGGAGGGCTGGTTACGTGCATGTAATGAGTGATTTTTTAGGGTTATGTGGATGTTTGTGGGTGCGTGAAAGTGCAAGGGCAGTAAGGTTTTGTGGCTACCGTGGGGGTGTTGGCTAGGCATGAGGCAGTGGATTGAAGGGAATGGCTGGGCGTGGTTTTTGTGACAATGAGCTGAGTGTTTTGTGGCCTGGGGACGTGTTCATGAAGAGAGGATTTGCCGAGTGGATTGCAGTGGAGTCGAAGTGCAGTGATGTGTGAAGGATGTTGCTGGGTTAAGGGCTGTGTAAGGACGTTGATGAGGTCTGATTTGGCGTGGATGGCTTCTAGTTTTGGCCTTGTGTGGAGGTGACTGGGACGTGTGGTTATGTGTGTGTGAGGGGAAGTGCTTTTCGTGGGTGGGCTGGCAGTGGTGTCTGTGCGCTGTTTGAGGGCTCGGCAGAGGGTCCTCGCGTGGGCAGATGGCGTGCTTGTGAATGAAGGGAAGCTATGGCGTGAGACAGAGGCAGTGAGTGGAGGGGCTGGGCAGTGCGTGAGGCCGTGAAGTGAGGGTGCTGAAGGTTTTGAGTGTTGGCTGCCGAGAAGCTAGAAGCTAAGGGTGTGTGGGTTCTTTGGTTGCGTCAAGTGTGAGTAGAGGGGCTATGAGGGGTGTACGGTTTATGAAGGCAGTGAGTTTTGTTTGGTGCAAATGGCCTGTGTGTTGCCAAGTAGGGGTAGTCAGTGTGAAGGCTAAGCTTGAAGGGTTTCATGTGAAGGGTTTACGTGACTTATGATGTGCAGTCCCCCTTTCTTTGCCGTGAATGATGATGAATTTAAAGGGGCTGGTGGAGGTTTTTCAGGCATGATCCATGGAGCTGAAGACGTGTGGGGTTGTGAGGTGCCGTGTGATTGGCGTGAATGAGGAGGAAAATGGGCATGATTGATGCAAAACAAAGGAGTTTTCGGTGATTTGAAGGGCTTTGTTGAATTTTTGGGAGAGGAAATGGCGTGATGGAGGGAAAATAATGGAGTGTGGGTTGTTTTTTTTTTGTTTGGTTTTGTTTGGTGGAAGATGGGAATATGCGTGTGGGGTTGAAAGGAAATTTGATGTGTGGTTTTTGTTTTGGTTTGGGTTAGTTTCACGTGAATGAGGGGGAATTATTTGGTGTGGTTTATTATTTGATGTGAGTGGGTTTTGTTGATTGTTTTAAGTTATTATTTATTGGTTGGTGTTTTTTAAATGTTTTAATTTAATTTGAATTTATTTAATTGGTTGGTGAATTTTATTTTTGCATGGAAGTTGAAGGGTCACAAGCATGGAAAGTTAAAGAGAGAAGGTGTGAGAAAGAGCGAGGATAAGGTTCCCTGAGCAAACCCGAGGTTAAACGAGCGAACAAAAATCCACAAAACGTTAATTCTTGACTTTTCCCTTCCGTCGTCCGTTTCCCGCTACTCCTGCGACTTAAAATTGGTGCCTCCGTACGAGGCTCATCATTGGGCTGGTATGCAAAAATGCAATGCCTACAGTCGCCCCCACTTTGATGGATTTGTTCAGTGTGTGCCAGTGACAATCCTATCAAAGTTCGTGCAATGCATTTTACTTACCTGGCTCGCCAGCTGCCGCATGGTCCGCCTGTTGCTGAGTTGATGTGGGCCTTGGCCCTGGATTCATTTCGGGTTGATCATGGCATGATGGTGAGGTGCTGTCGACCTCTGGGCTTTGTTCCCGAATTGTGTTAAGGCTGTGGGCTTTGTTCACAAACTGCACTGAGATGAGGCTTTATTCCCCTGGGCTTTGTTCCCGAGCTGTGTTGATATGAGGCTTTATTCCCCTGGGCTTTGTTCCCAAATTGCATTGAGATGAGGCTTTATTCCCCTGGGCTTTGTTCCCGAGCTGTGTTGATATGAGGCTTTATTCCTCTGGGCTTTGTTCCCGAATTGCATTGGGATGAGGCTTTTCCCCTGGGCTTTGTTCCCAAACTGTTGAGGTGAGGCTTTATTCCCCCGAGCTTTGTTCCTGAGTTGTTCGAAGGTGGGCTTTATTCCCGAACTGTGCTGAGAGAGAGCTTTATTCTCCTGGGCTTTATTCCCGAACGGTTGAGAGAGAGCTTTATTCTCCTGGGCTTTATTCCCGAATGGTTGAGAGAGAGAGCTTTATTCTCCTGAGCTTTATTCCCGAACTGTGATGAAAGAGAGCTTTATTCTCCTAGGCTTTCTTCCCGGATTGTGTCAAGATAGGGCTTTATTCCCTCAGGCTTTCTTCCCGAACTGTGTTATGATAGGGCTTATTCCCCTAGGCTTTCTTCCCGAATTGTGTCAAGATAGGCTTTATTCCCTCAGGCTTTCTTCCTGAACTGTGTTGAATGTGAGCTTTGTTCCTCTACTGAGCTGTCTGTAGGCTTTGTTCCTGAACTGAGCTGTCTGTAGGCTTTGTTCCTGAACTGAGCTGAATGTGGGCTTTGACCCTGAACTGTACTGAATGTGGATTTGACCCTGAATTGTACTGAATGTGGGCTTTGACCCTGGGATCATCCCTGAAACCTGATACTGTAGCTGATGTGTCTCCATACTGGAGTGCTATTCCTGGAAAGACTGATAATGATGTGGGCCTCGCCCCCAGAATACCGTACCCGGTAAAAACTGATAACGATGTGGCCTCGCCCCCAGAGTGCCGTATCCGGCAAAGACCGATAGTGATGTGGGCCTCGCCCCCAGAATGCCGTACCCGGCAAGGCAAAGACTGATAATGATGCGGGCCTCGCCAAGAGTGCATATCCGACAAAGACTGATAATGATGTGGGCCTCAACCCCAGAGTGCCATACCTGGCAAAGACTGATAGTGATGTGGGCCTCGCCCTAGAGTGCCATACCCGGCAAAGACTGATAATGATGTGGGCCTCAACCCCAGAGTGCCATACCTGGCAAAGACTGATAATGATGTGGGCCTCGCCCCTAGAGTGCCGTACCCGGCAAAGACTGGTAATGATGCGGGCCTCCCCCAGAGTGCCATACCCGGCAAAGACTGATAATGATGTGGGCCTCAACCCCAGAGTGCCATACCTAGCAAAGACTGATAATGATGTGGGCCTCAACCCCAGAGTGCCATACCTGGCAAAGACTGATAATGATGTGGGCCTCGCCCCCAGAGTGCCATACCCGGCAAGACTGCTATTGATGCTGATGTGGGCCTCGCCCCCAGAGTGCCTTACCCGGCATATACTGATATGAACTGATGTGGGTCTCGCTCCCAAAATGCCTTACCCGGCAAATACTGATCTGAACTGATGTGGGCCTCGCCCAGAATGCCATACCCGGCAAAAACTGATACTGAACTGATGTAGGGCCTCGCCTCAATGTGATATGGGCCTCGCCCTCGAACTGATGATGTAGGATCTCGCCCCCAAGCTGATATGGGCCTCGCCCTCGAACTGATAATGATGTGGGGCCTCACCCCAAAGCTGATATGGGCCTTTGTTCCCAAGCTGACATGATATTCTATTTCACACATTTTATTACCTCTCACGAGATAATCTTGATAGCTAGACATATTTTTGTCCTCAACGAATGCTTCGTGTCAAAACCGATGAATCTTCAAAGTACTCGATATACTCAAGTCCAATCATCTGAATGGGTGATCTGAGCTAGACTCCTCGTGTGTGTGTGTCAGGGCTCTTTCGCAGCTTAGTCCTTAATTAAGCTAACTTGGTGATTTCGTTTCAGAGAATCGAACCAGTGGGTCTAACCAACCTGGATGTCTTAATCACATTCTGTGATTACTTCAGCATACTCAAAATGATATGGTTTTCATTTTTTTCTTTTGTCTCTTTCTTTTCATTTTCTTTTCTCTTTTTTTCTTCTTTTTTTTCTTTTTTTTTTCTTTTCTTTTTCTGACACACCTACCCTTTAAGGTAGCATTTCTCCTCATGGTGGTCCTAATACTCGCCCATGGGTAGCTTCACGCTTATTGGTTATAGGCGGTCTATTTTTTTCTTTCATATTTTCTTTTCAGAGACTTTTTCTTTATTTCCAACTATATCATTTATCATAGCATCAGTAAACCAGGGTGGACACCCAATCAAACGGTCATTCACCGATCCATCATCTCTTCAACTAGTCACCTCGCTAACCACTCAGGTTTCTACTGCTAGGATCCCATAATCAAGTGCTCACGAGTCTAGCTGAGATCAATCCATTCAGAATACCGGACGAGAGTACATCTCGCACTTATCGTTTCTAGGGTTTCTCCCTACAGCAAGCAATGTCATCACCGGACATATGTCTAATTACAAAGACTTCTCTCACTCATTTTTTCTTTTTCTTTTTTTTTTCATTTTTTTTCATTTTTCATTTCATTCATTCATTTTTTTTTTTCATTTTTTCAACAAATAAATCACAATCTTTTCAAATAGGCCTTGCAATACCTAGTTAGCAGGGAACATCACCGATTCAGATCAGTGTCCAATTTGCGCTTCTTGCCATGATCACTATCAGTCCAGTCCAATCTGGAGAGGATGGGGTCAAGCTTCGGCTCAAAAGCCAGGATCTGGTCAATCAACTCTTCGGCATTCGTCGCCGTCAAGAAAATGTCTTCCACAGATTTGGTGACGAATTCATGTCTCTTGGCTTCCGCAAGAAACACAAACAGGAAATCGAAGAAGTGCTCAATATTAAGCAACCCGATGGGTTTCTGGTGAACGTTCAGGTGTGCCCATGACGCCACTGTAAATATCTCTTCGAATGTACCAAGTCCACCTGGTAATGCAATGAACGCATCTGCAGTATTAATCATTTCATGAATTTGTTCAGACATACCTGACACAATGCGCTCGTCTCCATTTGTCGGCCCGATTAACCTTTCGTCTGCCAAAGGTCTTGGGATGATTCCCAAGACGTGACCGCCACCTTCCTGAACGGCTTTTGAGATTTCTCTCATCATCCCCATACTTCCACCTCTGTAAATTAAATTCATATTTTTAGCGGCCATCAATTGTCCCAATTCTCTTGCAGCTTCCAAGAATTCAGGTCTGTTACCAGGGTTAGATCCACAGAAGACACAAATTTTCTTGAATCGTTGCTGTGAGGTTGCTTCCATTTTTTTTCTCTTTTACTTTGGATATATGTCTGATCGTGTTGAGGAGAGCAATGCCGAGCTGAATTTATAGGACCTGCAAAAGAGTTGAACAATAATTGCAATAACGATGGTTAGCTAAACCACAAAAGGAGTCGTCATAAGTCAAAAAGGTTACTGGATCATGTCTGTGAAAACAACGAGAGAAATCGTGAGATGTCAAAAAGTTGTGGATTCGTTCCACGAAAATAACAGAAAATAACAAGGAGAGATCGTGATATGTCAAAAAGTTGTGGATCCCTTCCACCTCAACATGTCATGAAAGGTCCCAAAAGTTATAGATTCTGTCTACAAAAATTCCAAAACAAGTCACGAAAGGTCAAAAAGTCGGGATTATACTTACGAAAATAACAGAAAATAACAAAGCCAAAGCAATAATTAAGGTAAAGGAATTGTGTACTCAATACGTTGCTCGCTTGGTATAAATTCATTAATGTGCGTCTCATGAATTCTTTCCTTACTCTGCCACCACTAATGAATTAGCTCCCATTCCTGTGATTGCCCAAACACCATTCCCTCTGTCTTAACATGCTCCGCCTTTGCTTTTGACTACAAAAATAACACACAAAATTAAAAAAAAAACTCCACAACATGTATACACAAAACATGAAAACAGAAATCACAATAAAGTGCATAGGTTGCCTCCCTGTTAGCACTAAATTCATCGTCTTCAGCCAGACATGACCGAAATCCATCTGTCAAAGTGGCTTCAATGTCGTCCTCAGTGCTTGTGCCACATTTTGATCTTTGCCGCTTTCCCTTTTTCTTCTTTAAAACCTGCGAACACAAACAAAACAACAGAATAAAACAAGTGCATGTGATATGTACGTATGCAAGTGTATAGGTCCTCCATGTTCATGTTGGGTTAGATCCTCGTTGTGCTCCTCGGCGCCATGTGTTTCCTCCTGCTGATTTACCTCTTCTGTTTGAAATCTGCAAGCACAAAACACAAAACAATGGATGCAAGTTACGTGTATGCATGGATGAATTTCCTCTCCCGTCAGGTTAGGTCTTCTGCCAATTCTCTTGGTGACTGCTCAGTCTTCTCTTCCTCAGGCTAAATACAGCTTCAATCTGCTCACATCGATCGACTCGGTGAACTCATTTTATCCTAAATCTGGTAGTCTCATTGTCTTGTTTCCCAATTCCTGTTTTCTGTTTACTTCTTCTGAGAATTCTCTTTGTTCCAGATACCTCTGAATATCGCGATACCAAGGCTTCCCGTCATCGACTTCTACATCCAATATCCTTTCTGTCTCATACATTGGTTTGCTTGCAGTTGTTAGCAAAAATGGTCTTATCACCAATTTCTCTGGATTTTCCCAAGTCGCGGCTAGTGTCGCCAATGCATCAGCCATCTGATTTTCTTCGGCATGTGCTAAATTTGTAATCATGGATATTATGTGCCAGACTTCTGAGGTAGAACAAGTATGGCTTCAGCCATTCTTCCTTTAACTCCCATTCTTCTTGCATCTTCAACTTTTCAAACATCTTTGACAAAACTTTACCCAAGTTGGAGAATTGTTTGTTTCTGATGGGGGCAATCTCTGAGGGAATAGTCTTGATCCTTGAAGATTCTCCAATGGTCTTTTCATTCCGGTTGCACAAGTCTCTGTCATTGGCTACACGGGGTACAGTCAAACTGGCCACAACATTGGTCAAAACTTGCAATTGCTCAAAAATTTCGGCTAATTTGATCTCCAATCGACCTAGGCGGGATTCCTCGTTGGATGATTTGCTCATGTTGGTTGATGGTCCTTTTACAAATCTTTCTTCTTTCCCAACCCAACGGGAGTCTATGATGGCTTTTAAGACACAAAGGGTTAACATGATGCATGTATGCATGACATGTGTGCAATGCAAATAAACAAGCTCATAAAAGAATTTACACTAATTGGCCCGTTATCATTTTAAAGTATTCAATCACACTATTGCGCAGTGCAAACTTGTCCCGGTTGAAAAGGCCCAACATGTTTACACTTTGCGATAATATAACTAAATAACTTCAAATGATAAAAGGCACAAACACAAACTGGCCCATCGGCATTTTAGAAATTTTGGCCTAATTGTCAAAAGGACATGAACTTGTCCCGGTTTAAATGGCCCAACGAGTTCACATCTTTTGACAAAGAGTCCAACTGATTCCAAATGAAATGGTCCCAAATACAAGCATAAATAAACAATTTCTAAGGGTCACAAAACTAATGTTCATGTGTAGATTTCAGGAGTGTAAACAAAGGCTCTCGCTGACGAAGGATTGTTCACAACTAGGACTCCCCACTCAAGGGTTCAAGCGACCAAGTGAACGCACCTTTTTTATACCTACGGTACGTGCCAACGAGTTATGGTGTGTGACTAACTGTCGAATGGACTTCCCGTTGTAGATCCCAGAGGGAGTGGAGGGTGCTCACTAAATACCTCTTACTCTAGGCTCTTATCGGGTGTCAGGAATAAACAACGAGTCCTCCAAACTAGTCTGTCACAACGAGCTACAAGTAATGATTATCTAGGTGCCTTCAAAGCTTTTCCTCGAAAGGTAGCGAGTGAAGGAAGACACCAAACCATCACCTAGCCTTAACAATGCATTTGATTAAACTCCCTAAACCCACAGTAAACATGGTTAATTAATACACAAATCCAAACATTACAAGACAATATTTCGAGGCCGATTCTCTATCCCCAGTGGAGTCGCCAGACTGTAGACAACAGAATGGACGACGCATGCTGTTCTAGACTCAGGGCCTAGTTGAGAGTACGAAATAACATGGAGTCGCCACCCGGTGTGAACCGGGACAAGGATTTAAGGCCGCACTCACCCCTCGCAAGGGAAGACCTCAAACCGTTGGGTTCGGAATGGTCCCTTACTTATGTCGTTTGTAATAAATGGATTTGTGTAATATTAACCAAGTCTACTCAACATACATATTGGCCAAAATAACCTAGTCTAATTTGCATGCTTCGAAAGTAAAATCTCATAACATAAAATAAACATGTGGCCAAGGAATTCGGCCGTTTTCAATGTAGGACCTCGCATACCCGGTTGGACGTATTCCACGTCAACCAAGTACGCCGTGTCCAGAACAACAAAATAAAACAAAGGGTGCCCTCAGGTCTTACCTTTTTAGTCGCTTTCCGGGAGTGCGTTTCACGGTGCCGGAAGGGATGTCATTTCGACTGTTTTCACTGGTTCGCTATTTTGCTGTTTTCTCAGGTCTACTATTTCCACTGTTTTCGCTATTTTCACTCGCGATTTCCACTGTTTTCACACTGTTTTAACTCGCCGTTTTCTCTGTTTCTCTCGTTATTTCCGCTCGCCATTTTCTCTGATTTTATTCATTGTTTTCAGGCTATTTTTGGGTCAGTTTTTGGGATGATTTCTGGGGTTGTTTTCACGTGGGTTTTGGGGCTGTCTTTTACGTATGCATGGGTTGTTTATAGGGTTTGTTATGTGAAGTATAGTGGCTGGTTTAGGTGGTTATTTTGGTGAGAAGTTCGTGGACTTTAAAGGGCTGTTATGGTCTATTTCACGTGAGGAAGTGCATGGTCGTGAGGCTAGGGTTTTTTGGTGAGGGTTTGTGGATTGAGGGTTCACGTGGAGGGTTGTTTGCTGGCAGTTTTACGCGTGAAGTTTGTTGGCAATTTAGGGTTGTGGAGGGCTGGTTACGTGCATGGAATGAGTGATTTTTGAGGGTTATGTGGATGCTTGTCGGTGCGTGAAAGTGCAAGGGCAGTAGGGTTTTGTGGCTATCGTGGGGGTGTTGGCTAGGCGTGAGGCAGTGGATTGAAGGCAATGGATGGGCGTGGTTTTTGTGACAATGAGCTGAGTGTTTTGTGGCCTGGGGATGTGTTCATGAAGAGGATTTTCCGAGTGGATTGCAGTGGAGTCGAAGTGCAGTGATGTGTGAAGGATGTTGCTGGGTTAAGGGCTGTAAGGACGTTGATGAAGGTCTGATTTGGCATGGATGGCTTCTGGTTTTGGCCTTGTGTGGAGGTGACTGGGACGTGTGGTTATGGTTTGAGGGGAAGTGCTTTTCGTGGGTGGGCTGGCAGTGGTGTTTGTGCGCTGTTTGAGGGCTCGGCAGAGGGTCCTCGCGTGGGCAGATGGCGTGCTTGTGAATGAAGGGAAGCTATGGCGTGAGACAGAGGCAGTGAGTGGAGGGGCTGGGCAGTGCGTGAGGCCGTGAAGTGAGGGTGCTGAAGGTTTTGAGTGTTGGCTGCCGAGAAGCTAAAGGGTGTGTGGGTTCTTTGGTTGCGTCAAGTGTGAGTAGAGGGGCTGTGAGGGGTGTACGGTTTATGAAGGCAGTGAGTTTTGTTTGTTGCTAAATGGCCTGTGTGTTGCCAAGTAGGGGTAGTCAGTGAAGGCTAAGCTTGAAGGGTTTCATGTGAAGGGTTTACGTGACTTATGATGTGCAGTCCCCCTTTCTTGCCGTGAATGATGATGAATTTAAAGGGGCTGGTTGGAGGTTTTTCAGGCATGATCCAATGGAGCTGAAGACGTGTGGGGTTGTGAGGTGCCGTGTGATTGGCGTGAAAGGAGGTGGAAAATGGGCATGATTGATGCAAAACAAAGGAGTTTTCGGTGATTTGAAGGGCTTTGTTGAATTTTTGGGAGAGGAAATGGCGTGATGGAGGGAAAATAATGGAGTGTGGGGTTGTTTTTTTGTTTTGGTTTTTTTGGGGGAAGATGGGAATAGGCGTGGTGGGGTTGAAAGGAAATTTGATGTGTGGTTTTTGTTTTGTTTTGGGTTGGTTTCACGTGAATGAGGGGGAATTATTTGGTGTGTTTATTATTTGATGTGAGTGGGTTTTGTTGATTTTGTTTAAGTTATTATTTAATTGGTTGGTGTTTTTTAAATGGTTTAATTTAATTTGAATTTATTTAATTGGTTGGTGAATTTATTTTTGCATGGAAGTTGAAGGGTCACAAGCATGGAAAGTTAGAGAGAGAGAATGTGTGAGAAAGAGCGAGGATAAGGTTCCCTGAGCAAACCCGAGGCTAAGCGAGCGAACAAAAATCCAACAAAACGTTAATTCTTGACTTTTCCCTTCCGTCGTCCGTTTCCCGCGACTACCGCGACTTAAAATGTGGTGCCTCCGTACGAGGCTCATCATTGGGCTGGTATGCAAAAATGCAATGCCTACAGTAGGCACGGCGCTTTGCTAAAAGGCAACCATGTCACGGTAAGAACGTGGTACGAGGTACGCACGTGTTCGGATAGTCGGACGACCAGATTTACTGCCAACATATCCAGGGATCTCATGGGTCGCTTCCGAAGATTCACCGATGACGTATGATTCGAACATACTTAATCTAGGATTAATTGCGGAGAGATTTTATCTGGGATAAAATACTAATAGAAAAGAGAGAACGATTAATTTGGAATTAATCGATAAAATAATATATTCGAAATATTAAATGAAATTAGATTTCATAACGGAATTAAAATTAGATTTTAATTCGGGCGAATGAATTAATTTAGAATTAATTCGCATGGGACATAAATAGTAATTTTGCTAGGCATAATTATTTAATTAAATTTGATTTAATTACGTCGCTACGGAAAATTCGTTAATTCAGAATTAACTAACCCGAGCCCGGGATGTGTTTTCAGGCCAACTTGGATTTTGAATTAAAGTGGGGCCCATAAGTCACATCACGAGTCACATCAAATGTCACTTAAGTGATGAAAGTCTTGTCACCTTTTTGTTGATTGACATCTAGTCATTTTATGATTGATGGGAGTAGTTGGAGGCATTAATGACATTTTTCCCTCCAAACTTGTTTTTGCTTTTTGGAAAAGCATATACCAAAAGTTTGTCTTGACTTTTGGATAAGTTGTATTTGGTTTTTGAAACAAAACACAAACTCTCCTAAAATCTCTCTCATTGGTCGAATCCTTCAAAGGCAAAAGGGAAATTTTTTTTGTAATTTTTTCCAAAGCTAGCACTTGACGAATCATTCTAAGGTGATAGGGAAACCATTCCCAAGAGCTTGGAATCCATCTCAAAGCTTGGAGCTTGGACATCAACATTCAAACAAAAGATCTTGGAGCACTTCTCAAAGGAAAGTTTTGTTCTACACACATCCTACAAACTGATCAAAGTGAGTATATTTCCGCTATTCTCCTTTACGTATTCACACTATTTCATGCTTGGATAGATCTTGGGATGACCTTAGAAACCCAACAATGGTATCATGGAGCCTTATTGAGCATGAAATTGAACTTAGGGTTTATATTTTTGATTTAGGTATTTTTGATTTGAGCATGTTTTGATCAAATTGTTTGTTTGAGTATGCTTATATAATGTTAACTTAGAGTTGTGCATGATCAATTTGAAGAAAAATTAATTGGATTAATTTTCCCCAAATTATTGGCTTGGCCGAATACATACCCATTTGGAGCTCATGGTGATTTTTTGATCTTAGATCATTAGATGTGTTTAAAATACATGGATATATTAGTTTGTGATTTAATTGGATTGAAATCAAAATTGATATAAAAAGTCCCTAATTGCCGTGAGCTTATGGAAGCATGAATGACTTGATTTTGTTTCGATAATGTTGGACTTGTATTGAAAATAATAAAGCATGATTAATTGATTAAATTAGTATTTTGGAAATGTTGATTTAAATAATTAATTATGGCTAAACACGTTAATTAATTAAATTGTGGAATTTGGAATATTAGAATTTAATTAATTGTGCTTAATTGGAATTGGGCTAAAGATGTGTATTTGGGCCTAATGGGCTTGCTTGGGCCAAGTTGGTTTAGGACAATTGGATTGGATCCAAATTGGGCCTAAACCATTCCATTAAGTCCAAATATAATATATGGGCCTTTTAAAATTTAATTGGGCCTAATGGGCCAAAATTGATTTATTGGCAAATAGGGTGATTCCTTAATTGGGCCTTAGTATTTGGGTTTGACCCATGTGACCAAAGCCCATGCCTTAAGAAATTAATTGAAAGCCCACTGGACTTTAATTAAATGAACATTGGATGTTATTGGGCTTTGAGACCCATTAAGATTTATTTAGAATCTAAGTCGTAAAGGCACATTAAAGTGTAATTATTTAATTTAAAATTAAATAAAGAATTAGTATTGAATACAAATAAATCGGATTTAAATTTGTAGTTGATATAATTCAAGAATTCGTATTTTAAGTACTTATTTTTAAACGAGTTGGACTCACGCAAATCAAATCGTTGTTTGAACATTGGATGGTCACTTTATTCAAAGATTAATTAATTGGATTAGATTGATTGAATAACATGCTTTGTGTGAATATATTGATGTGTTGTATGAATAATGTATATCAGATGGATATTAGATGGGTGAGGGCAATTTTGGAAATTGTTGTAATAAATTTAGAATTTATTAAATTGGACCTGCGTGTCCAGCCTTATCTCCTGATTCTTTGTAATTCTCTTCTCACCTAATTCCCCTCAATGTTAATGAGGTTTCTTTAAATTTATTATGTAATTGGGTAGAAGTTAGAATAGTGCTAGCCGGGGAGAGGAATTGGAGTGATTTGTTCTAGGAACAATTTGTGAGATATCCATCCGTATATCATTATTAATTTATTTACCGCGCCTTACTATGCTTTTAGAATGCATGCTTAAGGGTGTATGATGAGACCTAATCAAAGATAATTAATTGGTTGCCAATTACGCGAAAAACCTTCAATAAATATTAAGCGTTTTCCTTCCATTGAGTGATTCATTCTCAAGATCCAAAATTGGCAATGGTTTGTTGGCCAAAGTCAAGAACTTTGTCCATCGTGGATGTGTTTGAATCACAAAGGCTTTGTTCCATATCGTATGTCTTGTCCAAGTTATGATTTGTTGGCCAAAGTCAAGATCACTTCTTGTCCATCGACATCGATTACGAAGCTTTCCAAGGTCAATGGGTCCTGCCTAACTGGAATCATTAAGCTTGTTGAGCCAAAGCCAAGGCTTAGTTGATCCAGAGGAATAAGGTTAGGAAAATATATTGGATATATTGGCATATATATTGAATATATGTTTCGGACTTGGAGGTCCACCTACCGGATCTAGGAATTGGATGAGATCCAATTGATCTTAGAGATCTACCTAGTTAAATATCATACAGCTTGTTGGCCAAAGTCAAGGTTGTGTGTTATTTAACGGGATCCTAGCCCACTAGGAAACTAGGTTTCCCGAGTACTTAACAGAGGGTTAGAGGCTCGCCGAAAAATAGTGGGAGGCCAGTATTGAATTTGCAATTTCGTTCAAATACTTGGCTTTACGCGCTTTCAAATTATTTCGTCAATTATATATTTATTAGTTGGACTAATATTATATTATTTTTCTTGTAACAGTTGGACTTGACCCAAATATCGTTAATTGAATAGTTTGACTATTGCAATTAAGATGGCTGGAAAGATCGGAGTTAGAGACATTATGATTGGCGAAAATGTCTTTAATGGCGCGAACTTTCCTAATTGGGATATGAACCTCAGGATTGTCCTGGGGGCTGAGAGGATGCTCTATACGATAGAGAGACCCCTCGGGCCTAAGCCCGAAAATGAGCAGCCACTTGAGCTTGAGCTTTGGAAGACTCATAGCGATGACAACTCAACTGATCATCCCGTCATGCTCATTGTGATGACCCCTCAATTTCATTGCCAAAATAAGGGATTGGATCCCTATACTATGATGGCAAAATTGAAGGACCTTCATCGATCTAACCTTAGATCACAAAGGTATGAATTGCAGAAAATGTTCTTTCACTTCGAATATCGGAGGGTACATCTGTTAAGCACCGTGTGTCACAGATGATTGCCGACATTGAACAGCTAGGTCAGTTAGGCATAACCTTTGAGGCTGAGACTATATAGATTTGATCTTGCAGTCTCTTCCTGATAGTTGGAGCGGGTTCATCATGAACTACAATATGATGAACCAATACCATACTCTTGGAGAGCTGATGGCAATGCTGCGTGAAGCAGAAAAAGAGCTGATGAATGGTAAAAAGCGTGAGGCGCACTTCGCTTCAACATCTTAGTCTCTCAATGCTTGGCTGAAGGCAACTGGAGGTGTCAAGAAGAAGAAGAAAAAGAAAGGCAAGGCCAAATTGTCAAAACCTTATGTGAAGGGTAAGGACAAATCCCAAGATTTATGTCTGCAGTGCGGCAAGCGGGGTCACTGGAAGCATGACTGCCGCGAGTACAAGGCACACATGAAGGAAATCAAAGCGGGCAAGGCACCGGCTTCATATATGTTTGTTATAGAAATAAACATGTATACTTCTAGTTTTAAAAATTGGAATTTTGATTCTGGTTGTGGTACTCATATATATACTGATGTGTAGGATCTGCAGATTAGCAGGAGACTGGCCTCAGGAGAGATTGACCTCCGCGTTGGAAATGGGACACGAGTCTTCGTTTTGGCCATTGGCACTTATGTTTTGGAACTGCCCTCGTGGGCATGTACCTAGTTTGACTAGGAATATTATTTCTGTATCTATGTTAGCCCAATGTGGGTATACTTTTGTATTTAGAAACACTTGGTGTTTTATGTATAAAAATGATTTGGAGATTTGCACTGCTAATGTAAATAATGGTCTTTATATTTTGAATATAATTCAATCTCAAACATATAATGTAACAAACAAAAGGCTTAAACTAAGTAACAAAGATGAAACTTATATGTGGCATTATCGTCTGGGACATATTAACAAGACTCGCATATCCACGCTTTCGAAGAGTGGGTACTTGGAATGGATTTGATCTAAATTCATATGACGTATGCGAATCTTGTTTATTAGGCAAAATGCCTAAAACACCTTTTAGCGGAAAGGGTTACGTGCCACCGAATTGTTAGCCCTAGTTCATAGTGACGTATGTGGGCCCATGTCTAGCCAGGCTAGAGGTGTATATGAATACTTCGTAACCTTTACGGATGATGCATCGCGTTATGATTATGTGTATCTTATGAGACACAAGTCGAAACCTTTGACAAATTCAAAGAGTTTCGACACGAAGTAGAAAAACAGACCGGCAAAAGTATTAAGACATTAAGGTCGGACAGTGGTGGCAAATATTTGATTACTTGAAAGAATATGGTATTCTTTCACATTGGACTCCTCCCGGAATATCGCAATTGAACGATGTGTCCAAACGGAGAAACCGAACTTTGTTAGACATGGTAAGGTCGATGATGAGTCGCACAGAGCTACCTATTTCCTACCGGGGATATGCATTGAATAATGCAACACTTATTTTGAATAAGGTTCTGTCAAAGTCTGTTCAACAGACACCATATGAAATATGGACAGGAAAGAAACTGGGTTTCTCATTCCTGAAGATTTGGGGTTGCTAGGCATACGTCAAACGTTTGGAAGGTACCAAACTTGAACCCAAATCGGATAAATGCCTATTTGTAGGATATCCTAGGGAAACCAAAGGATATTACATCTATCACCCACAAGAGAACAAAATATTTGTTGCTCTACATGTTGTTTTCCTTGAGAATGAATTCCTAAATGCAGTGGTAAGTTGGAGGAAAGTAGAACTCGGTGAAAATCGGAGTGAAACTGTTCCTGGAACAAAATCCTTAACGGAACATGAACAGTCCATCAGGGATGAGACTGTACCACAATCTTTGAATACACAAGAACCACGTAGGTCGGAGAGAGTCAGAAAACAACCTGAGAGGTATGGGTTTCTGATCTCACATCATGTGGATATTAATCTTATTGAGGAAGACAAACTGGCTCCGTATATGGAAGTGATACAAGGTACCGACTCCAGTTTATGGGAAGATGCCATGATGTCCGAAATGGATTCCATGTACACCAACTAAGTTTGGACACTGGTTGATGCACCCGAAGGCGTAAAACCTATTGGTTGCAAATGGGTATTCAAAAGGAAGATCAACATGGATGGAAACATACAAATATACAAAGCTAGGCTTGTAGCGAAGGGGTATCGTCAACGACATGGTGTCGATTATGACGAAAAATTTTCACCTGTTGCCATGATTAAATCCATTCGGATTATGCTTGC
The DNA here is from genome assembly GCA_019454045.1 of Zanthoxylum bungeanum. Taxonomy (NCBI): domain Eukaryota; kingdom Viridiplantae; phylum Streptophyta; class Magnoliopsida; order Sapindales; family Rutaceae; genus Zanthoxylum; species Zanthoxylum bungeanum. The sequence continues at coordinate 10,050 of SKCR01053169.1, read as the reverse complement.
TATTACTGCATATTTCGATTACGAGATATGGCAGATGGACGTCAAAATCATTTTCCTTATCGGAAACCTTTTGGTGGATGTTTATATGCAACAGCCTGACTGTTTTGTTGTACCTAAACATGCAGACAAGGTTTTCAAGTTAAATCGATCCATTTATGGATTGAAGCAAGCATCGCGTTCTTGGAACCAACGTTTTGATGAGATCATAAAAGAATATGATTTCGTTCAAAACGAGGATGATCGTTGTGTATATAAGAAGGTTAGTGGGAGCGCACTGACATTCATTGTCCTTTATGTCGATGATGTATTGCTTATAGGCAATGACATTCTCATGTTACAATCGGTGAAAGCTTGGCTTTCATTAAAATTCTCCATGAAGGATCTGGGAGAAGCAGCCTTTATTCTATGAATAAAGATCTACCGGGATAGATCTAGAAAGCTACTTGGACTCTCCCAGAGCACGTACATTGACAAAGTGTTGAAGAGATTCAACATGGAACAGTCTACGAGGGGACTGTTGCCAGTGTCAGATGGAATCACTCTATCTAAGGACATGTTTCCTAAAACTCAAGATGAGAGAGACAACATGAGTCGGATCCCGTTCGCCTCGGCAGTCGGATCAATCATGTATGCCATGATATGTACGTGACCTGATGTCTCGTATGTTTTGAGCATGTGTAGTCGCTATCTGGCCGATCCAGGTGATGGTCACTGGATGGCGGTTAAGAATATCCTTAAGTATCTTAGACGAACTAAGGATGCTTTCTTAATCTATGGAGATGGAGAACTTGAGGTAACTGGGTTTACCGATGCAAGTTTCCAAACCGATAAAGACGACTGTAAGTCGCAATGCGGGTACATATTTTGTTTGAACAACGGAGCAGTAAGCTAGAAATCTTCCAAGCAAGAGACTATTGCCGATTCAACAACAGAAGCGGAGTATATTGCTGCAGCTGAAGCGACAAAAGAGGCAGTTTGGATTCTTAAATTCCTAATTGGATTAGGAGTTTTTCTATTAGCAGCTGAGCCCGTTCCATTATATTGTGACAATAACGGGGCTATAACGCAGGCTAAGGAACCGCAGTCTCATCAATGATCCAAGCATGTTCTTCGAAGTGTCCATCTGATTCGTGAGATCATACATCGTGGCGATGTGAAGATCGAGAAGGTCGCATCAGAGGACAACATTGCAGATCCGCTGACGAAAGCTATTCCTCAGCAAAAGTTTGAGCAAATGTACATAGTTCAGGTGTTAGATGCTTGAGTGACTGGCTATAGGCCAAGTGGAAGATTGTTGGATAATTATTACACATAACGTCACTATTTGTAAAAGACATTGTGTTTTTTGTACAAATTAACTATGTGACAATGGAAATTACATTTTATCATTTCGTAATTAGATTACTTTAATATATAAATGATAAAAGTCCTTATAATTAGTTCCGGTTATAAGATATGAGACAATATCAATCCATAAAGGTTTAATCATTAAATATCCCTAGTCATGTATTATCGAGACTGGACATCGATAATGTGGAATAGACTAGTATTGCACTTGTGCGTGTTATGGAAGCGTAACATCATAGTTCTCATATATTTAAGTATTGGATACTTATGCAAGTGTGATAGGAGGTGTTGTTTACTGATGGTACGGAAACAGCTTCGCTCTGGATAGATCCCGCGGAATCCCATTGGTAGTATGACTATGTGTCTATGGGAATCCGCTTCAGGGTAGGTGTATTTGGTCTTAACTTGAGACTTGCATCGCTAGTACTTACGATAATCAATACGCTTTGGTTTTGGTCGTCCGGGACTTTAACAGATTCTGTGTACTCATCTTCTGGGATAATTGAGAATCGTAGTGTATTGGGTGTGATGTCAAGACGGAAGTATCACTTCAGTCATATGGAGATGATGATCACGCTGGGATACAGAACCGGTTCTCTATTATGCTGCAACTATCGGGATAATATGACAAGGTCATGATTATCCGATTATAGAGACTAATTGCTTATGATCCGATATATGCTTCGTACGGGGCATACACTATTCCAGCCCCAACCCTTGCATGTGACATCAGATACTGGATCGTAATACGCAATACTGCGTATACTAAGCCTACCATAGATTATATATTCCTTTAAGAATATTTCTGGAGAATTGGGTAGGCACGACGCTTTGCTAGAAGCCAACCATGTCTCGTAAATCGGTAAGAACGTGGTACGAGGTACGCACGTGTTCGGATAGTCTGACGACCAGATTTACTGCCAACATATCCAAGGATCTCATGGGTCGCTTCCCGAAGATTGACCGATGACGTATGATTCGAACATAAGTAATATAGGATTAATTGCGGAGAGAGATTTTATCTGGGATAAAATACTATTAGTAGAAGAAAGAGACGGATTAATTGGAATTAATCGATAAAATAATATTTCGATATATTAATTGAAATTAGATTTCATAACAGAATAAAAATTAGATTTTAATTTGGGCGAACGAATTAATTTAGAATTAATTCGCAAGCGACGTAAATAGTAATTTTTCTAGGCATAATTATTAATTAAATTTGATTAATTACGTCGCAACGGAAAATTCATTAATTCGGAATGAACAAACCCGAGCCTGGGATGTGTTTGCAGGCCCACTCGGATTTTGAGTTAAAGTGGGGCCCACAAGTCACATCACGAGTCACATCAAATGTCACTTAAGTGATGAAAGTCTTGTCACTTTTTGGTGATTTACATCTAGTCATTTTATGATTGATGGGAGTAGTTGGAGGCATTAATGACATTTTCCCTCCAAACATGTTTTTGCTTCTTGGAAAAGCATATACCAAAAGTTTGTCTTGACTTTTGGATAAGTTGGATTTGGTTTTTGAAACAAAACACAAACTCTCCCAAAATCTCTCTCCTTGGCCGAATCCTCAAAGGCAAAAGGGAAAATTTTGTTGCAAATTTTTTCCAAAGCTAGCACTTGAAGAATCATTCTAAGGTGATAGGGAAACCATTCCCAAGAGCTTGGAATCCATCTCAAAGCTTGGAGCTTTGACATCAACATTCAAAGAGAATATCTTGGAGTACTTCTCAAATGAAAGTTTTGTTCTACACACATCCTACAAACCGATCAAAGTGAGTATATTTTCGCTATTCTCCTTTACGTATTCACACTATTTTATGCTTGCATTGATCTTGGGATGACCTTAGAAACCCAACACCCAAAGCATGCCACTATTGTCCCTGAAACTGGTGGCCTTGGGGCGTTACGTATCACCGTCCCTCAAGCCACAAACTAGAACTGGGGGTGCAGATCTATGCTACCACCCAAGCTCTGAAACTAGGGTCTAGGGGTGTTACGTATCGCCGTCCCCTAGCTATACTCTAGGATCTGGGTGCGTTACATATCACCGTCCCCTCAGTCCTCTACATATGCACATGTCTCTGTCCGTCAATTCCATCTTTGTATAAGTTACATACTGGGGTGGGTTTTTCCCTCATGCCCCGAAAACATTAAATCTTTTTTTGTATCTTAAAACTGTAAGAAACATTTTCTAAAAAACATTCATTTTCTAAAACATTTTTCAAAGTATGCTCAATGAAATGTAACTGATGAAGTAACTGGCTAACACCATAAAAAACGAGAATAGTAAGTCTCATTCATAAACCTATTAAATAAAAATCAGTTCAGATAAGAGATGTCCACTCACTGATTGGAAATTGGCTAGTGCTATATCGCTTCGCCGAAGGAAAATGCAATTCCTTCAATGGTATTTAAATGGTAACTTGGTTAGATACAAACCACGAGATGTGTTTCGGAACTAGGCTTAAACTTTTTCATTTCAAGTCTGTGATATCATTACTTAGTATATCATGCTTGGAATAAGATGCGATGTATCTATATCAACTGATACGAGACCCCAGGGGTGGTCTCTAACACTCTAGGGTGGAATTGTGATGGTTTAAAATTGATTTGGGATGATTTACAACTGATTTTGGGAAATTATGATGTGCACATCGCTACACAAGTTCTTTACACATCGCGACGCGTGCAAACCAGTAGCCATTCTACAAAATTTCCAGGTCGCGTCGCATCTCAAACTCCTTGCGCGTCGTGACGCAAACCAACCCTGTGCCAAATCTAATGATCTGACGCGTGCCCATCTGTGTTGCGACGCAGACCTGATTACCAGGTTTCTGCTTATCCTTTCTCAAGCATTTCTCACCCAAATACATCCTTAATACTTCCATATCCTATATTTTTATCCCTAAAATGCATCCCCTAACACAACATCATCTCTATTATACCATTATGTTTTCAAAATTAAATAATTCAAGATTTGGGTCAAATGGGTTTTACCTCATTTTTTTTCTTCTTCTTCTTCTTCTTCGAAAGTTTGAGATTTTTCTATTTGACTCCGAAATCACTATTCATCCGTATTTTGACTTGCCTTTTTGACCTACTTTTGGTCTGATTTTGGGAACATGTTCAACTTAGGAGTTGTAGATCTCGATCTCAGCTTTCCGAAAATATAAAATTCATAAAAATTGGAGTTTGTATGAGAAAGTTATGCCCCAAATACCATGGGCTGTCCAAAGGGGAATATTATACAATCTCGTCTCGGGACTTTGAGGGATTTAACCGATTGTCCCCAGAGTCATTGTTGGACAATTATGACCCATAGCGTCACTATTTGTAAAAGACATTGTGGTTTTTGTACAAATTAACTATGTGACAATGGAAATTGCTATTTTATCATTTTGTAATTAGATTACTTGTATATATATAAATGATAAAAGTCCTTATGATTAGTTCCGGATTAATAAGATATGAGACGATATCAATCTATAAAGGTTTAATCATTAAATATCCCTAGTCGTAGTATTATCGAGACTGGACAGCGATAATACGGAATAAACTAGTATTGCACTTGTGCGCGTTGTGGGAGCATAACGGCATAGTTCTCATGTATTTAAGTATTGAAAACTTATGCAAGTGTGATAGGAGGTTGTGTTTACTGATGGTACGGGAACAGCTTCGCTCTGGATAGACCCCGCAGAATCCCATTGGTAGTATGACTATGTGTCTATGGGAATCCGCACTAGGATAGGTGTATTTGGTCTTAAACTGAGACTTGCATCGCTAATACTTGCGACAATCAATACGCATTGGTTTTGGTCGTCCAGGACTTTAACAGGTTCTATATACGCCTCTTCAGGGTTTATTGAGAATCATATTGTATTGGGTGTGATGTCAAGACAGAAGTATCACTTCAGTCATATGGAGATGAAGTTCACGCAAGGATACAAAACTGGTTCTCTATTATGTTGCAACTATCGGGATAATATGAAAAAGTCATGATTATCCGATTATAGAGACTAGTTGCATGTGATTCGATATATGCTTCGTACGGGGCAGACATTATTCCAGCCTCAGGCCTTGCATGTGACATGAGATACTGGATCGCAATACGTAATACTATGTATACTACGCCTGACAAAGATTATATATATTCCTTAAAGAATATTTCTAGAGAATTGGGTAGGTACAACGCTTTGCTAGAAGCCAACCATGACTTGTAAATCAGTAAGAACGTGGTACCGGGTACGCACGTGTTCAGATAGTCCGACGACCGGATTTACTGTAAACATATACAGGGATCTCATGGGTCGTTTCCCGAAGAATCAACGATGACTTATGGCTCGAACAGAATTAATCTGGGATTAATTATTAGAGAGAGAAAATTAATCTGGGATTAATTACGGCGAAAATTTATAATGGATAAAATTCGAATAGAAGAGAGAGAACAATTAATTTAAAATTAATGAATTAAATAATATATTCGATATATTAAATGAAATTAGATTTCATAGCGGAATTAAAATTGGATTTTAATTCGGGCGAACGAATTAATTTAGAATTAATTCGCAAGCGACTTTCGTAATAATTTTGCGAGGCATTATTATTTAATTAAATTTGATTTAATTACGTCGCAACGAAAAATTCTTTAATTCCGAATTAACAAACCCGAGCCCAGAATGTGATTACGGGCCCACTCAGATTTTGAATCAAATGGGGCCCACACAAGTCACTGTTGGACAGTTATGACCTATAGCGTCACTATTTGTACAGATCATGGTGTTGTTGTACAAATTAACTATGTGACAAAGGAGATTGTACTTTTATCATTTGTGATTAGATCACCTAGATGTATAAATGATGAGAGGTCCCTATAATTAGTTCCTGGATTGAGAATGATATGAGACAGTATCAGTCCACGAAGGATTAATCATTAAATATCCCTAGTCAGAGTATTATCGAGATTGGATATCGGTAATGCGTAAATGACTAGTATTGCACTTGTGCACGTTGTGAGGGCATAACGGGGATAGTTCTCATATATTTAATTATTGGATACTTATGCAAGTGCGGTAGGAGGTTGTGTTTTACCGATGGTACGGAAAACAGCTTCGCTCTGGATAGACCCCCTCGGAATCCCATTGGTAGTATGACTGTGTGTTTATGGGAATCCGACATCAGGGTAGGTGTATTTGGTCTTAACTTGAGACTTGCACCGCTAATACTTGCGACAATCGATATACTCTAGTTGCGGTCGTCCAGGGCTTTAATCGGTTCTGTGTATGCCAATGCTGGGTATATTGAGAATCGTAGAGTATTGGGTGTGATGTCAAGACGAAAGTGTCACTCCAGTCATAGTGGAGATGATGTCACGTAGGATACAGTATTAGTACTCTTAAGTGCTGCAGCCATCGGGATATTATGACAAGGTCATGTATATCCGATTATGGAGACTAGTTACCAGACATCCGACATGTGCTTCGTACGGGGCAGACACAATTCCAGCCCCAGGCCTAGCACGTAATATCCGATACTGGATCGACATACACGATACTATGTATACTACGCCTGATATAGATCTTTATATTCCTATAAGGATATTTCTGGAGAATTGGGTAGGCATGGCGCTTTGCTAGAAGCCAACCTTGTATTGTAAATCGGTAAAACGTAGTACTTGGTACATACGTATTCGGATAGTCCGATAACCGGATTTACTGCCAACATATCCGGAGATCTCATGGGTCGCTTCCCGAAGATTCACCGATGACGTATGACTCGCACTTTATTAATCTGGGATTAATTAGATGAGAGAGAAAATTAATCTGGGATTAATTGCAGAGATATGTTATCTGTGATAAAATATCATTTAAAAAGAGAGAACGATTAATTTGGAATTAATCGATGAAATAATATATTCGATATATTAAACGAAATTGGATTTCGACGCGGAATTAAAATCAGATTTTAATTCGGGCGAACAAGTTAATTTAGAATTAATTCGTTAGCGACGTGAATAGTGATTTCGCTAGGCATAATCAATTAATTACGTCACAACGGAAATTCGTTAATTCGGAATTAGCGAACCCGAGCCCGGAATTATTTGCGGGGCCCGCTCGTATTCGGAATCGTGTGGGGGCCCACAAATCACATCAAGCGTCAAATCAATTGTCACTTTGAGTGATGTGATTTGACAAGTTGTCACTTTATTAAAGTGAATAGTAGATGTGGTTGGTGTAATAGTTGTCATGGCTTTATTAGTTTGACTTTGAAATCCAAAAGGTGTATATGATTTATTGTAAATCAATCAAAATATACACAATACCTTTTACACTTTATATTATTATTGCTCACGTTGGTGAGCATAATTGCTCTCTCTCTCTCTCTCGGCCATTTGGCCACTCTCCCTTCTAATTTTTTCTTTCTTTCTCACGCCTTTTGAGGGCTGTTTTCTTATTATTTTTTGGCAGTCAACTGCCGAGAAAAGCAAGAGAAATTGGAAGCCATGTGTGATGATTTTGTGGCATAATCTAACACACAACATCTCTCATTCCTCTCTCTTTTCTTCTCACCATACACGCCCAAAGTGGGCTGTTCTTGAGCTTATAATTTGCTCACTGCCGTGAGCAGTAAGAGAAGAAAATGCATGATTTTGTTGTAAGATCTAAGTGCTAGCACACTCCTACAGTTATACAAAGGTGATAGGGAAACTCACCCACGAGCTGGGAATCGTTTGACGCAAGCTTGGAGCTCATATCATCAAGGAAAATCTGATTTTTGATGGCAGTGGACTGCACTGCAGTGGCGCAAACTGAAGGGGAGAAAATCAATTTTGTTGCCTCTTCAATCGTCTCAACCGATCGATGTGAGTATTCCGCACCTCCGTTGATTGTATTCACATATTATTTTCGTGCTTATATTGATCTTGGGACCTAATTAGAAACCAACAATGGTATCAGAGCCTAGGTTTGAGTATGAAAAGTTTAGGGCTTAAAATTTGGGTATTTTGAATTTGAGCATGATTTTATGAAATTGGATGATTAAGTATGCTTAAATGTTGTTGAATTGAAGAGTGATTGGATCAATTTCAAGAAAATATGATTGGATCAATTTTGCCCAATTTGGTTATGGTGGCCGAATGTAATGCCCTAATTGAGTCTTGGATTTTTGATTTTTGGACATTGGATGTATTGGAAATCATTCGGGATGTTAATTTAGTGTCGATTGTGGAATTAATTGGATTGAATTCGAATCGGACAAAATTTTCTCCATTGGCCGAGACTTTAAGCATGTATATGGGTTTGATTTTTGATAAAATATGTTGGACACTAATTAATTTAGATGGCATGATTAATTAGCCTAATTTGTGTTTTGGAAATAAATGATTTGGGTGATTCATTATGTTAATGCACTTTGGTTAATTAAAGTATGAAATTTGGAATTTTTGTATTTAATTAAATTGGGCTTAAAATTGGATTTGGGCCTATAGTGTTGTTATTGGGCTTAATGGGCTTTGTTGTACAAAGTTGGGTTAAGGTAAATTGGATTGGATCCAATTGGGCCCAAAACCGCCACCATAAAGCCCAAATGCGAATTAATGGACTTTAAAGTTTAATTGGGCCTAATCGGCCAAAATTGATTTATGGACTTATGGGGTAACTCCCGGATTGGACTTTGGTTTTCGGTTTGACCCGAGTTGACCAAAAGTCCACGCCTTAAGAAATCAATTAAAAACCCATTGGACTTTAATTAAATTGACGTTGGACGTTAATCGGGTTTTGAAACCTGTTGCGATTAAATTTGGAATTTAAGTCGTAAAAGTTCATTAATAAAGCGTAGTATTTAATTTGGAATTAAATAACGAATTAGAATTGAATGCATATTAAATTGGATTCAATGATGTAGTTTAATTTAATTCGAGAATTCGTACTTTGAGTATTTATTCGCAAAGACGAGTTTAACTCGCACAAAATCAAATCGTTGTTTGAACATTGGATGATCACTAATTATCAGATTAATTAATTTAATTAGATTGATTGATAACATTCTTGTGTGAATACTTGGTTGTGATGAATGAATAATGTATATCGGATGGATATTAGAAGGGTGGGGACAATTTTGGAAATTGTTGTAATAAATTTGATTTATTAAATTGGACCTGCGTGTCCAGCCTTATTACCTCTCTATTCTTTGTATTCTCTTCTCACCTATTCCCCTCAATGTAAATGAGGTTTCTTTAGAAGTGTAGTGTAACGGGTAGAAGTAATACTTGTGCTAGCGGGAGAGAGAAAGAGAGAGATTTGATCTAGGATCGATGTGTAAAGTATCCATCCGCATATCATTATTATTTTACATACGCGCTTTATTATGTGTTTAGAATGCATGTTTAAGGGTGTATGATCATGAGACCTTAACAAAGATAATAAATTGGTTGCCAATTTGCACTCGAAAAACCCTCGTAATATATTAAGCGTCATTCCTTCCATTGAGTGATTCTCACTCAAGATCCGAGACGGCATTGGTTTATTGGCCAAAGTCAAGGCCTTTGTCTGTCGAAGATGTGTTTGAATCACGAAGGCTTTGTTACATGTCAGTGTCATGTCCAAGTCGTGGTTTGTTGGCCAAAGTCAAGACCACTCTTGTCTATCGACATTGATTACGAAGCTTTCCATGGTCAATGGGTCGCGCTTGACTGGG
>SKCR01053168.1:0-24692 GCA_019454045.1 Zanthoxylum bungeanum | reverse complement strand
GGAACCAGCAGTTTTCTAACTTGGGAAGACCCCTGTCAAAAGTGCTAGAGAAACTGAAGAGGCAAGGCTTTTAAAGCCCTTAGAAGCCAAACCTATCTCAAACCCACCACCACCACATTTCAATCTCAACCTTTACTGTTATTTCCATCAACAGAAAGGCCATGACACTGACAACTGTGCCCGACTGCGCCACGAGATCCAAGACCTCATTGACTCCAAAAAGATACCTAACCCCGAAACCGAACAACCAGACACAAACAGAAACCCCTTACCCAATTACCGAGCAGTACCCCCACCAATCTACATGATCAATTCTGGCCTCCCAGAAGACCTTGTCCTAAAATCCTTCCACCCTCAAGCCTTTTGCCTTGGAATCTGGGATAGTACTAGTGAGGATGAGGCAGAGCAGGGGAAAAGCTTTGGCTTGATTTCTCTAGCAGTGATGAGGAAGAAGTAAGGGGAATGACGCTTAGCGGTCGCTTTTACAATGATATGGCGGAGAAGGGTAAGAGAGTTTTGACAGATGGTAGAGAAGTGGTTGAGACTGCAGAAAATACTGAGGGGGATATAGTGCTAAGGCAATTGAGGAAGACTAGCACAAGTGAGTATCTGGGAACTGTTATGTGCATCCCGAGAGCATAGACAGGCCATGGTTGAGGCCTTGAGCAAAATTGTGGTACCAGAAGACGCCAACCCTGCAATGTTTGATGGGTCAGTTCAGAAGGAAGCTTTGCAGACATCTTTTTCTGAGGATGATCTCCCGCCGGAGGGGAGGAATCATAATAGGCCTTTATTTATCAGGGCCAAAGTGAGGGGCAAGAAAACTTCATATGTAATGGTGGAACGGTTCGTCCATCAATGTGTGCCCGTTGAAAATTCTAGCAAAATTGGGTATGAAAGCAACAGACTTGGACCCCTCCAGTATGACTATTAAGCTTATGATGACAGTAAAAGGGGAGTTGAGGGTACCTTTGTGGCTATGGTCAAGGTAGGACCGATTGAAGATGAGGTTGAGTTCACAGTGCTGGACATCCCAGCCATTTTTGCCTTATTGTTGGGAAGGCCTTGGTTTCACAAACTTGGGGGCGTGCCTTCCACTTTGCATCAGATGATCAAGTTCCCGTATGAGGGAGAAGTTGTTACTATCCGGGCTGAGGTAGATAATGTCGTGGCTGCCTTGGAGATACAACTTTCACAAGGTTTCAGGTGTCAGCTACTTTTGAGAATGGGTGGATCCTAGGGTGGCTAGGATTATGGAGAAAATGAAATTTGAACCGGGTGAAGGTTCAAAATTGCCAGATTTCAGAGGACAGACCACTCGGAAAGGTTTGGGGTATAAGTCTGATGAAGAAAAGCCAAAGGTCAAGAAAAAGGCCTGAAACTGATGGAATGTTTTGTGAAAGCTTCAGGATATCAAGGGGAGCCTGAACCTGTGGAAGTTAATGGAATTGTGGTACCGGGATTTGAGATCTTCCAGGATTTGTTGGGTGAGAAATCGCTGGTTAAAGAAGCTGTGGAAGCAGAGAATTGGGAAGAAGAATTGATGAAGTTGGAAAGCCTGACTCTGGGAGAGGACGAAAAGCCTGAGGAAGATCTGATTGCAGAGGAAGAAGTGTCTATAGATGATGAAGACATTCACATTCCTGATTTGTTTGAATGTACTTCCGTATTATCCAATAATAAAGACATTTCTTTTGCTTACTTGTCTGAGTCATTTCCATTTGCTCTGCACGAATCAAGCATATTTGATCTCAGTTCAGCCAGAACTACTGCATTTAACTTGGGTACACTTGAGAACCCCAAGGAAATTCTGATTGCAAGTGAAGTAACCTCCGAAGAGAGGGAGAAACTAGAAGAAGTGTTGGTCAGATATGCCAAAGTGTTTGCTTGGTCCTATGAGGACATGTCTGGGGTAGACAGAAACATTGCCCAGCACACGATACCAACTTATCTGAATATGAGGCCAATAAAACAAAACTCCAACTACTCCGACGGATGAGACCAGAATGGGCTGAGAAAGTCAGAGAGGAAGTTAAGAAACAGATAGATGTGGGGTTCCTGGAAGTAGTAAAATATCCAGAGTGGTTGGCTAATATAATGCCGGTACCAAAGAGATGGGAAGGTCAGAATGTGTGTAGACTACAAAGATCTCAACAAGGCTTGTCCGAAAGATGATTTTCCTCTGCCGCATATAGATGTTCTGGTTGATAGTGCGGCTTTATCTGCTATGTATTCATTTGCAGATGGATTTTCAGGTTACAATCAGGTTCTCATGGCTGAGGAAGATAAACACAAGACTGCATTTGTTACCGAGTGGGGTACTTATTGTTACAAGGTTATGCCGTTTGGACTTAAGAATGCGGGGGCTACCTATCAGCGGATGGCCACCACACTTTTCCACGACTTAATGCACAAAGAGATTGAGGTGTATGTGGATGACATGATGGTGAAATCAGAGACAAGAGTTGGGCATATTGAAGCACTGGAAAGGTTCCTTCAGAGAGTTGACAGATATAACTTGCGGCTAAATCCCAAGAAATGTGTGTTTGGGGTGACATCAGGGAAATTGCTTGGTCATACAGTGGGAATGGGCGGAATAGAGGTAGACTCCGAAAGATCAAGGCAATCACAGAAATGTCTGCACCGAAGACAGAAAAAAAAGTCAGAGCATTCTTGGGAAATTCAGTACATCAGTCGGTTCATCGCCAAGTTGACATCAGTATGTGAGCCTATCTTCAAACTGTTGAGAAAAGATCAGCCAGTGAGATGGAATGAACGGTGTCAGACAGCCTTCGACAAGATCAGAGAGTACTTGGTAAAGCCTCCTGTATTGAAACCTCCGAGGTCGGGCAGACCTTTGATATTGTATTTGGCTATAGAATCAGAAGCACTGGGGGCAATGATGGTACAGGCAGATGAGACAGGGGTAGAACATGCAGTCTATTATCTGAGTAAGAAAGGCTCACGTATGAGGCTCGGTATCAAGAAGTTGAGAAGATCTGTCTTGCAGTGGTATGGGCTTCCAGAAAATTGCGGCATTACTTCCAGTCATACAAGATCCAGGTAGTGGCAAAGGAGAATCCTCTGAAGTATCTTCATTCGGTGCCTTCACTAGTGGGAAAGTTGGGCAGATGGTTGGTATTGCTGACGGAGTTTGACATTGAATATCTCACCTCCAAAGTGATCAAAGGGCGAGCAGTAGCGGAGTTTCTAACAATGCAACCTGTTGAGGGGGATCAGTATAATTTTTTTTCCAGATGAAGAGATCCAAGCAATAACAGTTCAGAGATGGAAGATGTATTTCGACGGAGCAGTGAATTACAAGGGAGCTGGAATTGGAATCGTGATAGTGACCCCCGAAGGGGAGACTTTGCCTTTAGCCAAGAGGTTGACATTCAGAGTGACTAAAAACATGCCCGAGTATGAAGCATGTGCTTTTGGTTTGACAACATTGATAGCCTTGAAGGCCGGGAGTGTGGAAGTCTACGGAGATTCTATGTTGGTAGTCCAGCAGATGCGAGGAGAATGGGAATTGAAAGAAGAACGGTTGAAACCTTACCTTTTTCACCTCAGAAAGTTGGCACAGGTTATCCCCGAGTGTAAGTTTCAGCACTTACCGAGAGAAGAGAATCAGATGGCAGATGCATTGGCTACACTTGCAGCAACTTGGGAAAATCCAGAAAAGTTAGTGATGAGACCGTTGATACTGACAACAGCGAGCAGACCTGTTTATGAGATAGAAAGAATTCTGGGAGTTGAGGTCGACGATGGTAAACCTTGGTATTATGACATCCAGAGGTATCTAGAATATGGTGAACTCCCGGAAGCGGCAGGCAGAAAAGACAGAATAGCCATTCAGAAGTTGGCTTCCCAGTATGTAATCTTAAAAGGGGAACTATACAAAAGGCAAGCAAACGGCATTCAGTTGAAATGTTTGAGAAAAGAAGAAGCTCAGAAGTGATGGAAGAGGTACATGCCGGGGTATGTGGTCCGTACATGAATGGGTTGAACTTATCCCGCAAGATAGTGAGACAGGGGTTTTATTGGTCGACTATGGAGATAGACTGCGCAAGGATAGTAAAGCACTGTCACGACTGTCAGATACATGGCAATTTGAGTCATCTGCCACATACAGAGTTGCACGGGCTGTCAGAGTCATGGCCGTTCTCAGCATGAGGGATTGACATGATCGGGGAAATTCGACCGAATGCATCTAATGGGCATCGCTTCATAGTAGTAGCAGTGGATTACTTCTCAAAATGGGTAGAAGCTGAGTCGTTCCGGAACGTTACAGCAAAACAGATGGCCAAGTTCATAGCACGGAACCTCATTTGTCGGTATGGTATGCCGCACCACGTGGTCACGGACAATGGGGTACAGTTTCAAGGAGAGACAAAGGCAATGCTACAAAGGTACGGGATAGGCCATCATAAGTCATCACCTTACAGGCCACAAGCGAATGGGGCAGTTGAGGCAGCCAACAAGACTGTAAAGACAATTCTGGCTAAGATGACAGAGAACTGCAGGGATTGGGCTGAGAGACTACCGTATGCCTTGTGGGGGTACAGAACGTCAGTCAGAACAGCAACGGGTGCAACACCTTACTCTTTAGTGTACGGGATGGAAGCGGTACTGCCGGTGGAAATGGAAATACAGTCTATGAGGGTATTAGCAGAGACAGAGTTACCTGAGTCAGAATGGGCCGCACAGAGATTTGATCAGTTAGCACTTTTGGACGAGAAAATGATAAGAGCCTTACATCACATGCAGTTGTATCAGAAGAGACTGGCCCGGGCCTTCAACAAGAAAGTATGTCCCACAAAGATCAGAAAGGGTGATTTGGTACTTATGCAGTCGAGGCCGTCGACGACAGATCCGAGAGGGAAATTCAGGCCAAACTGGGAAGGACCTTACATCGTTCAGAAAGTCATGGGAAATGGAGCAGTGAAGTTGTCAGACCTCGAGGGAAATGAATTCACAGAACCAATCAATGTCGACAGGTTGAAGTTGTACTTTGCTTGAGAAGACTTGGTCGCCAGTGGAAGACCTAACCCAACGGAATAAGAAAACCCCTGCATACATGCATGCACGTAATCTATATTGCATATTTTTGTGTTTGTTCTGTTTTGTGTAAACAAGTGTTGAAGACGGAAAAGAGCGAGCAGTAAGCCAATCAGAGATAGTAAAAGCACAGTATTTGATCTGGGCAGTAATCTGAAGATGGGGGTCCCAATGAAGTTAAGTTCCGGGTATGGGTCTCGGAGGGCGAAGTCCACATCACATCATATCAGCTTGGGGGCGAGGCCCATATCGGCTGAGGAGCGGGGCTCCACATTGTACCAGCTTGGGGGCGAGGCCCATATCGGCTGAGTAGCGAGGCTCCACATCACATTATATCAGCTTGGGGGCGAAGCCCATATCGGCTGAGGAGCGAGGCTCCACATCACATTATATACAGCTTAGGGGCGAAGCCCATATCGGCTGAGGAGCGAGGCTCCACATCATATTACATCAGCTTGGGGGCGAAGCCCATATCGGCTGAGGAGCGAGGCTCCACATCACATTACATCAGCTTGGGGGCGAAGCCCATATCGGCTGAGGAGCGAGGCTCCACATTGTACCAGCTTGGGGGCGAAGCCCATATCGGCTGGGGAGCGAGGTTCCACATCACATCATGTCATCTTGGGGGCGAAGCCCATATCGGCTGAGGAGCGAGGCTCCACATCACATCATGTCAGCTTGGGGGCGAAGCCCATATCGGCTGAGGAGCAAAGCTCCACATCACATCATTTTGCAGGCGAGGCCCATATCATCAGCAGTATCGAGATGCGTCTCAGGATCGAGGTCCACTGCAGTATCAGCTCAGCTCGAGACAGCTAGCTAGCCAGGTAAGTAAAAAATGCATTGCATAGACTTTGATAGGACTGTCACTGTCACACACTGCACAAGCCCCATCAAAATGGGGGCGATTGTAGGCATTGTATTTTTGCATGTGAAACCCGATGATGAGTCTCAGTTGGAGGCACTACCTTTTTAGCTAAGGATATTGCGAGAAACGGAGGTCGGAAGGGGAAATTCAGAATAAGTACGTCATCAAGTTTATTTCACAAGCTCACTGTCTTCGTTAGTGCTGCGTTCGTTACTTCGTTCGAACGTCAGGCAGATTGCGGGCGTTCCTGTCGCGTTCGAGGAAGCGTTCGAACGGCGTCGGTGTTTTTGGTTTTGCTGCTACCTCGCACCCCAGCCCAATTTAGCCCCCCAAAGCCAATGAAACACATCCCAAATTAAAGAAATAAATATAATTTAAACATTAAACATTAAATAAAATATTTAAACCATTTACCAATTAAATAAAACATTTTCCTAACTTAAACTAAAATCATGCCTAATTTAAATAATTTGAATATATCATATACTAAAATTAAAAAGAAGATATGCCTAATTAAAATCAATCCTAACCAATTAAAACTAATCAAATATTTGACTTCCTAATCTAATAAGACATCTACCAATTTAAAATAGTTGACTTCCTAATTTAAAATATTTTGTCCCCCCTCAATCTTGTGTATACCATCCTTAGGACTCCTAATTTGGAAACTAGATCTCTTCCTTGTGAGACAAGGGCAAACCCTAGCTCTCTTCTATATAAACAACCCCTAACCAAAGCCATCCTCTCCTTGACACATATAATTCACGCCCAATTTTCTCTAATACACGCCCAAAACACTTCACATATACACAAAAAGAGAACAAAGAGCCCTAACCATCTCCTCCATAGCCGAGACAACAAGAGCCTCAATCCTCCACCATAACCGAATCCACTACAAGCAACAATCCTCCATAGCCGAATCCAAAGCACCAATAACCACCATAGCCGAATCCAAAACAAACCAAACTCACCCTTAGCCGAATCCAGAACACCAAAAATCCTTCAAAGTCGAGACCACTACAAGCAATAACCCTCCTTAGCCAAATCAAAACACTCCCCTCCTGCACCGAGAACACATCCCCCCATACAGCCCTTACATTAGGGTTCTAAACCTATTCCAATTTTGGGGCTTTTCATATATATTATATAATTTTATGTATATTTGATGTATGTCAAATTTGGGATTGATTGGATTTGATCTTGATGTGTTTTGAACAAATTGGGCCAAATTACAATTAATTGAAAAAACTGGGCAGTTTCGTAATTCTGGAAAATCTGGACTGTTTCGGTAAAATCTGAAAAGTTTCTGGATTTTATTATAAATTCATGTATTTGACATGTATAAATTATTTTGGGTTGATTCGGAATCAATTAAATATGTATTTAAATATTTAATGACCAAAATAATTAATTTGCAAAACTTTGGGGTCATTTGGTAATTATGAGAAATATGATTTCTTGGGTTGAAATTTCAGAATTTAAAATTGCTTAATTAAATAAATATGTTTATTTAATTGTTACAAGAAAAAATTTTGAAATCGGAAAAATCGGTTTTTCGCGTTCCGATGCGCCAACCCGTAATTCCTTTTAAAACCCCAACATGAGTATCACAATGTATGCTTATAGTTGGCACTGATTTTGTCCAATTTGGAATATCATCTAGGAAATTTCGAAGTCATTCCGCTTCTTCCGCTGCTTTTTCTAACGTTATGAACTCAGATTCCATAGTAGACCGGACAATAAATGTTTGTCTTGATGATTTCCATGACACGGCTGCACCACCAAGTGTGAAAATAAATCCACTCGTGGATTTGGAATCCACTATATCGGATATCCAATTCGCATCGCTGTATCCCTCTAAAACAACATGATATCTCGTATAATGCAAACCATATTTTGAAGTTTATCTCAGATAACTCAAAACTCTTACTATAGTTTTCCAGTGGTTATGTCATGAATTGCTTGTATATATGCTAAGCCTGTTTGCAGTTTGAGCGATATATGATCGGTTGCAATTTGTGAGATACATCAGACTTCCGATGATTCTCGAATACTCTAATTTTGATACGCTTGAGCCAATATTCTTTGATAAATGAAAAGTTAGGTCCACATGAGTTCTAGCCACATTTAGATCTCATTTATTATATTTCTCAATTATCTTCTCAACATAATGAGTATGAGATAATAAGTACCCCTCTGATGTTCTAGAATCTTAATTCCTAAGATCACATCAGTTACTCATAAATATGTTCATATCAAATTTGTTGGTCAATACTTTCTTGGTAGACTGAATCATCTCATGATTACTACCAATTATCAGCATATCGTCTATATAGAGACACACAATGACATATTCTTTTTGAGTTGATTTAGTGTATACATACTTATCACATTCATTGATTTTAACTCACTTGACAATATCTCTTTGTCAAAATTTTCATATAATTGTTTAGGTGATTGTTTTAATCCGTTTAAGGATTTTACAAGTTTACACACCTTCTGTTCTTGTCTAGGAGCATTGAAACATTCTGGTTTTCCATGTAAATTTTTTCATCCAATTCACCATTTAAGAATGTTGTCTTCACATCCATTTGATGTATTTCAAGACCAAATATAGATGTTATGGCTATTAGCATTCTTATTGACGTGATACGGATCACTGGTGAATAGGTATCAAAGTAGTCAAGATATTTTTTTTTGTCTATAACCTTTTATGACAAGTCTAGCCTTGTATTTATCTATTGATCCATCCGGTTTCATCTTCCGTTTGAAAATCCATTTGTAGCCCAGTGGCTTACAACCTGGAGGAAGATCAACCAACTCCTAATTGTGGTTTTGAATGATAGAATCAATCTCATTATTGATATTCTTTTTCCACAAATGTGCCTCCGAAGAAGAAATTATTTTTTTATACCTTTGAGGCTCATTTTCTAACAATTTATGTTAGAAAATCAAGTTCAAATGATTTAGACATTCTTTCTCTTTTGATACGTCTAGGTTCATTTTCCTCAACATTTTCATGTTGATTTAATTCTTGGTTAACTTGATCACTACTTGTAGCGGTATCAATGGTTTTTTTGAGAGACTCCGTTCTTTATTTTTCTTTACAATGAAATATCTCTTCAAAGAACGTCGAATTCCTCGACTCAATTATCATATTTGGATTGATGTCAGGAATTTCAGACTTATGTACCAAGAATCGATACGCACTACTATTGTGAGCATATCCAATTAATATACAATCAATAGTTTTTTGTTCTATTTTAACCTTCTTAAGTTTAGGTACCATCACTTTGGCGAGACACCCCTACACTTTCAGATATTTATAGGAAGATGCATGACCTTTCCACAATTTATATGGTGTCTTGTCCAGTCTTTTGTGAGGTAGCTTGTTCATAACGTAGTTGGCGGAAAGTAAGGCTTCCCCATCCCCACAAGTTCTGGGGTAAACCAAAGCTTGTCAACATGACATTCATTATTTCCTTCAACGTTTGATTTTTGCGTTCCGAAATCACGTTTTGTTGAGGCGAATAAAGAGCAGTAGTTGCGTGAATAATTCCATTATTGGAACCGTATGATGCTCTATTCATTTTAGCTTCAACACATGCTTCATATTTATGTTGGTTATCAATTTTAAATTTAGGTATGGGGTCCATATTAATTAATTTACTCATTGTATCATAATTAACATTTTCTACCCTCTCATGCCATACATTTTGTGACTCAATAATATAAGCAGAAGATGTAGTTTTTTATTAGCACTGTGTCGATTGAAAGTCATTACATTGAACTTGAAAATGCCCTCAGTGAGATATCATTTTCCTACATAGATATCATTTTTTGTCAGTACAAACTTGTTAGAAATAAATACAAGCTTAAAACCAATCTTGCTAAGGAGAGAGCCTGAAATCAAGTTCTTCCGAATATCAGGAACATGTAGAATATTCTTCAATGTAAGCTCATTCCTGGATGTCATCTTCAGAACCAATGTGTCTTGTCAAACCACTCTGGAGGTCGACGAGTTTCCCATTGTCAAATGATCGCCACCATCGATCTTCTGATAAGAGGAAAATATTTTATCGTCAGTATAAATATGACGAGTAGCCCCCTTGTCTACCCACCATTCTCTCGGATTCCCAACCAAGTTGGCTTCTATTACAACTACTAAGTGGTTCATCTCTGAGATCTCATCAATTAGCTACTAATTCTCGGTGACATGAGCCTCATTTTCTTGCCCTTATCCTGAGACTTCTTGTTTCCATAGTCCTTTTCCATGTGACCAGTTTTCCCACAGATGTAGCATTTCACATTGAACTTCTTGTTTACTTGGGAAGAATCAGCTTCATTGTTCTTTCTCTTTTTACTACCCTTTCCACCTTTGACGATGTTGTCCATAGACTTCATAGTCTTGTAGCTATCCTTCTCGAACTTCCTGTTGTCATATTCGATCCTCAATCAAACTCCAGGGTCTTCAAGACTCATTTTCTTCTTTTTTTGTTTTAGATAGCTCCTAAAGTCCTTACATGATGGAGGTAATGTTCAATAATTATGGCAACTCGAAACGTCTCGCAAAGTTTCATTCATTCATCCAATATTTCATGAATGATCAATTGTAGTTCACCCAACTGAAACATCACTGTATTTGAATCTACCATCTTGTAGTCCAGGAACCTACTCACGATAAATTTCTTCTGTCCGGCATCCTCGGTTTTATATTTCTTCTCGAGATATTCCTAGAAAATCTTCGCATAAGTCATGTCTTGGTACACATTGTACATGGTATTATCAAGTCCTCCCAAGAGGTAGTTCTTGCACAAGAAGTCGTCTGACGACCATGTCTCTTCTCGCAGTTGCTTGACTGTTTCTGTTTCGCCCTCCACATGACCTGGAGGATCTTTGAGTTACTTAGCCAACTGCAGTGTTGTCAGTTAGAACAACATTTTTCTCTGCCATTGTTTGAAGTTTGCTCTATTAAACTTATCCGGTTTCTCTCCATGAGCGACTGGTACTATGATATTTCCACTAACCATGTGTAACTGGAAATATGACAGTAATCAATAAGTTTGAAAATATATTGAAGAAGATGATGATCTTAAATCAAGTCGAATTGTCTCTGTCCTTAAGAACTTATTAGCCCCGTCTCGGTACTCTACGGATGTCTTATGGCTAATGTTCTCTCATGATTACTTGATTTTTTCTTGTAGAAGGGGCACTCTTTCTCCAAGAACTTGAACAATGACAAATGGTGGAAACTCTTTTGACTATGAAAACTCAAGACTTCCAGAGAGGTTGGACAAGGCACAGTGGTTCTGAGGGCGCCACGTGGCAGCCATCCATAAACCAAGCCATGATAGTAGTCGCATGTAATATAATAAGGGCATGGGGTCTTACTTAGGTTAGTAGATAAGAAACAAATTCTAAAATACCCCAAGCTTGTAATATGAACGTGTGTATTTTTTTTCCGCAAGGGGTGTGGTTTGGTGGCAAAATGGCTTATAATTTGGTTGTCAGGTCATGAGTTTGAGTCTAGATTGTGTATTTATTGTAAAAGACTGGGACAGTTAAGAATTTTACATGCTCCATTTAAACTCGGACATTGTGACTTGGCAGCGAGATTTTCAATGTTCAAAAAAAAATTTGTGTTGGGCTTGTTTGGAATATTTTTTAGTACACTGTTTTCAATTTTGAAATATTTTAGTAAATCAAGCTAAAGATAGTTAAAAACTATAAATAAATAAAAAAATGTTATTTACATTTTATTAAGAAAAATAATAATTGGGTATTATTAATTTGGAAATATGATATTTTACTATTAATTTTGTGTCAAAATAATATTTTATTACTTTTCATGTTAGATTTGTTGGGGTTGTGGCGCGGGCGCAGCGGAAGCTCGCGGTTCGGGTGAAATCGTAATTTTAAAACGGTTTAAATTACCGAAAAAATTATTTCAATATCCAATATGAATAATTCATTCATATTTCACCTAAACATATTTATTCGATATCAAATAATGACATAAATAGTTAAGAAACATCGTGAAACTTTTACGAAAAATATTTTTCCGTAAAATGGCATAAAACATATTTTTGACCGAACCGACAACTCAATGCATATGAGGGTTGCCCATGTCAGCCCCAACAGTACTAAGGCAGTTCATGGGCTTCCCGAACAGTGACCAATTCACTGTTTGGGCATCCATCACCCGGTTGGCTCAAAAGTCACCCGGTAACGCCGTTTTTCGACGTTTTCACTTATTTCAACTCCGAAATAATTTTCGGCAATTGTTCCAACACCCAAAATACATCCAATACATTTAAACATCATATTTTCCATCACCAAAATAACAGATTTTCCAGATCTGATCTGGATGTGAAAACAGTCTACAATTCATGCTTTAAATCTAATTTTAGTAAGATTAATCTAATTAATCTTACACCAATCAAGTCCCACAATCATGAAATATCTCTAGAACAATTCTAGGTTATTTTAGAGTGGCGCAACTGTTGGGGTTTTAGGGTCGGGGCGCGGCGGAAGCGCGGGTTCGGGCGATATCGTATTTTAAAACTTTTTCAAAATACCGAATAAATTAATCAATATCTAATATGAATAATTTATTCATATTTCACCTAAACCTATTTATTTAATATCAAATATTAACATAAACAAGTTGAAAACTCGCGAAACTTTTACGAAAACTGTTTTTCCGTAAAATTGCCTAAAACGCGTTTTTGACCGAACCGACTACCCGACACTTATGGAAACTGCCCAGGTCAGATCCAATAGTGTCAGGGCAGTTCATGGGCTGCCTAAACAGTGACGGAATCACTGTTTTCACAGCCGTCACCCGGTTGGCTCAAAATCCACCCGGTAACGCCGTTTTTGGCCGTTTTCGCTTATTTCAAGTCGGAAACACTTTCCGGAAATTGTGCCAACTCCCAAAACACATCCATTACATTCATATGACATCAAAATCATCACCTAATTTCCAGTTTAGCCTAATCTGATCAGGAACCAAAAATTTCACAAAATTCATGCTTTAAATCCAATAATTCAAGATTAATCAAATTAATCAACACACCAAATTAAGTCACCACACATATGAATCACTCTAAAACAATTCTAGGCATAAAATGAGTGGATTTTATACTCTAGAATGGCAACTTATTGTCCAACAATAATTGATTAAATTGGATAAAGATTACAGTAATTTCATCCAAAATAACACTTCACACATGCTTAATCTTCCAATTCCAACCACCAAACACAAAAGCCCCAAATTTAAGAAACAAAAGAACCCTAGAATCATACTAGTAACACAAGAAAATAAGAAACAAGTTTTCAAGCTCAAGAAGATTTAGTATTACCTTTAATCTTCAATCTCCTAAGCCATTTTCTTGTAATTTTTCCTTTGTTTTCTTCAAAGTTTGATCAAATCAAGTTTAGTGCTTTTGTGTTTATTGTTCTCGGCAGTGGCTTCTCTTAGCCAAAAAGAAGAAAACATTTTTCTCTCACCCTTTGCAAGAAGTGGCGTGAATGGTTAATAGTGGGATCCTTGGTACACCACCAAAATTCAAAGAAAACACTTTTCTTTTTTTACTTTTTCAAAAAGTGGCGTGAGTCAAGTCTATAAAAAATTAACAATTAAACAACTTTAATTAAAAGAAAGGGCTTGGTAAAAAACCCATCCACATGGCACACATTTATCCATATATTACAATTAATATATATTATAAATGGTCAAACTTTTACACATGTAAAGTATAAAATTAATAATTATCTAAATAATTAATTAATTTTGTCTGATGTACTTTATATGTGTCAAAAGATAATTTACCAATTAATGTGTATCTAATCTAATTATGTATCAAATACAAATACACATTAAAATAATCTCAGCATGTGTAATTCTGTTTACCAATTAAACGATTCGAATTAACTAATTTAATCCGACAAAATATTATGAATAATCAATATTATTCATAACAAGTTGCCTAAGTGCTCAACGAGTACACTTCATATTGTGGGACTCTCTAAGTTTAGGTTTATCCGTCACAAAATCTAATTTCGTGTCCATAATCCATCCACTCATGGATTATGACGACCACAGATAATCTCGCTAAACTATGCAAGTCGAGGTCATAGCATACGTATAATCCCTCCGTCACAGGTTATCCGTATTATACCTGGGATATAGATGAGAACGTCAAATCCGTTCGGTATAATACAGTCGACTTTTAATTTACGATCACGAAATAACACTCGAAACTAGTTTCCGATATTATACCACGGCCATGGATTTACTAGATCGTAAATATGTGAGGATGCTTATACCTTGTACACAGGACTGACGAATCCTATCTTGATACGCACTGGATATCATGAGCATCAGTCCACACCCAACGAACAGGCGGAGGTCTGATCATGAATAGATCGTTGACGTGACTGCCATCAAAGTGTGGAGGATAACTCATATATCCCACTGTGGTATCTCAAGTCGAAGGACCACTATGCTCGCTCAACTCGAGAAGGTTCCTATTGACGTTGGTGTACCATCTATTAGGAAACCTTCAGTGAGTCGTTCAGTGTCTTATCAAATAAACACCTACATGTCTATACGAGTCTCCCGAGACTCATGGTTCACTGGGATAAACCATCGGACCAAGTCACGATATACGACATGTACTGGTCTCAGCGGATTTTACTAACCGACCCGTGTTAGTAAATCTTGACCATGAACTTTATTTAAGGATATACAACTAATAGTGCGCTTCCCAATGTCAATTACAAACTACGTTGTAACTGCGCACTATATTGTAAATCCTAGGGTCTTTGTCTAATATACACGTATCACTAAATCAGATTCAGTTTCAATCTAATCGAGATTAGATCGAATAAGTGTATAAAAGACAAGGGTGCTACCAGTAAAATTGGTAATATTATGGAAAATTGAACTGTCTGTATTTATGAATCGGACATAAATACGATCCGGATTGGCACTCGGAGCACCAACCCCAACAGCAACAACTCTAGAAAGGAAACTAAGTTGTCCAACAACAAATTGAACCAAAATTACCTTAATCTAGTTCAATATATATTTACACATGTTATTAGCTTCTCAATCCATCATCCAATCCAAAAACCCCCCAAAAACCAAGAAGAAAAGAATCTCTACAACCATTGCAATGACACAAGAACCACAAAGAAATAATTTTCAAGCTTAAAGAAACATAAAGATTACATTTAATCTTCTAATTTCTACAAACTTTGTTGTTGTGTATGAGATTCTTCTTTATTTCTTCATTGGGCATTTTTAAGGATGAAGAAGCTAGGGATTTTTGTTCAACACCACCACCAAAGGAAAGAGAAAACAATTCTCTTCACTTTAACCTAAAAGTGGCGTGAATGTGGTGTTTTAAAAATCAATAATTAAAGCAATTTTAATTAAAAAAAATACTTGGTAAATTGCCATGACACTTGGGACAATATTTATCATATATTACTTTTAATATACTTTAAATAATAGTGTAACTTTTACACATTTAAATCAAATAATAAAAGTCAAATAATTATTATTTAATTTACATGTGTCATCAAATAATTTACCAAATAATATATATCTAATCTAATTATGTATCAAATACAAATACATATTAGAACAACCAAAATTACCTCTGGCATGTGTAAATTCGTTTACCGATTAAACGATTCGAATTAATTAATTTAATCCAGTGAAGTATTATGAATAATCTATATTATTCATAACGCGTTGCCCAAATGCTCAACGAGTACACTTCATATTGTGGGACTCTCTAAGTTTAGGTTTATCCGTCATGAAATCCAATTTCGTGTCCATAATTCACCCACTCATGAATTATGACGACCACAGATAGTATCGCTAAACTATGCAAGTTGAGGTCATTGCATACGTATAATCCATCTGTCACATGCTATCCATATTATACCTAGGATATAGATAAGAACGTCAAATCCTTATGGTATAATATAGGCGACTTTCAAATTTAAGATCTCTAAATAACATTCGGAACTCGCTTCCGAAGTTATACCATGGCCACGGATTTACTAGATCGCAAACACGTGTAGGATACTTATGCCCTGTACACATGACTAATGGATTCTTTCTTGATACGCACTGGATATCATGAGCATCAGTCAACACCCAACGAACAGGCGGAGGTCTGATCTAAATATATCGGTGACGTGACTGCCATCAAAGTGTGGAGGATAACTCATATATCCATTGTGGTATCTCAAGTCGAATGACCAATATTCTCGCTCAACTCGAGAATATTCCTATTGACGTTGGTGTACCATCTATTAGGAAATCTTCAGTGAGTCGTTCAGTGTTTATCAAATAAATACCTACATGTCTATATGAGTCTCCCGAGACTCATGGTTCATTGGGATAAACCATCGGACCAAGTCATGATATACGACATGTACTGGTCTCAGCGGATTTTTCCAACAGAACCGTGTTAGTAAATCTTGAACATGAACTTTATTTAAGGATATACAACTTATAGTGACACTTCCCAATATCAATTACAAACTACGTTGTAACTGCGCACTACATTGTAAATCCTAGGGTCTTTGTCTAATATACACGTATCACTAAATCAGATTTAGTTTCAATCTAATCATAATTAGATATCTAATCGTAATTAGATCGAATATGTATATAAAAGACAAGAGGTTGCTATCATTAAATAAGTAATATTATGGAAAAATGAATTGTTCGAATTCATGAATCGGACATAAATACGATCCGGATTGGCACTCCGAGCACCAACCCTAACAGTTTCTCCCACTTGCTCTAGTGTCAATCCACGGTATCATATACACATCTAAATGTGTATCACATATCATGGCCCTCAAGAGATCACCTATCACTCAAAAGGTAGGCAACAACAAGTAAGCCTGTTATAACAAATTGAGTTTGTCCAACAAACCCAATCGTTTCCCCTAATAATCATCATTCATATTTTATAGAACCCAAGTTCTACATCAATATGACTCAGATGCGATATCAATATTGTGTTATAGTTATTAAGTTGTCTATGTATTTAGAGATCAAATCCAAAATACTATGTAGACAACAGCAAATACAATACTAATATCAAAACTTCTAATCTATAAGGTCACTTTGTAACTTCGTAAGTCGATACTTCATAAGTTACAACTAATTCCACTAATATAGTAGAATCATCTGTGACACTCCCACTGCATCTTTCTGACTTTATATGGCATAAATCATCTAACGTTATAATTAGACTCAAAACTAATATGACTCTAATGATTGCATATTATATTCTCCATGAATAAGAAACTCGTTTTTAATATCTCAAAGATAACAAAGAACATGTTTTAAGACACATCTTATGGTCTATAGTATATCAAAATAACTCGTAACAATTACAATTAAATTGATATCTTTAATCGTACATAATATAGTATTCATTATGCCATCATCCTATAATGCAAAAGATTGATTAGACATTCTAATCAATTTCTCTTTCGATAAAGGAACCATCTTTTACGAAAGATGAATATTATATATAAAAGACACACTAACTGTCAAACAGTTATACTAACTGCCACACAGATAGTATTGATGTGTCCTTTATTAGATCATATCTAATGCACGACTAATGAGAGTATCTCATAAGTCTCTTATTTTATATCATATATAAAACTTTATATCAAATATAACAAGACTACTCCCACTGCTTTCAGGGAGAAAATAAGACTTAGGTAAATCTTTTACCTAATAAACATCTCATTATTACACTAATAATGATAATGTAGTTAGGATATATATAACACTAGAAAGAAATTTGTATGCTCCCACTGACCCTAATAATACATGTATATTCTCTATGTTTTGATAAAATCGGACAATCTGACTGTAATCAAAATTAGAGAACACAGATTTCCAGAAAGCTCACCTGAGTCTACAATAGGCTCTATAAGCTAGTATATCAAACTGTAATCCTAGCAGAATACAAATTCTATGGCCATTCTAGAATGAACTCTTCAAACAAAGAAACCACAATGGATTTCACATTCGAAGAAACCATTCAGGAACGCCACTTTGCATTCTTTAGCCAAAATACATAGTTTAATATCAACATTAACCAACAGATCTTTAATTGTTTAATTAGTGTGACTAGAGACAAGTTTTCTCGGAATCTACAATAGATTACTGAGTATAACTTTTCTCACTGTCATACTATAAAGGTCAAACCTTTAATTAGCTCACATTGCTTTTGCTGCGCAAACAGTTTGCACATTTTATGAACAATTCATAACGAAAGCTTAATCAAGTTCAAAACTTGATTGTAGTAAGCTACGAACAATCTTAGATCCATTGTTTAATGCTAATTTCCGAAATCGATATCAAATATCGCTCCAACTATAAATTATAGGATAATTTTCTTCAATAAGAAAACAGAACAATTAAGTATCAAATATTTCGCAAATGATTCTGACATCCTATTAGACTTATATGGAAGATGTCTAAGGGTCTTTTCATCTTATTAATTATGTAGTTCCATTTATAGTTTATCACTCTCACATTTGACTTCAATAAGTCAAGTCTTTTCTGCAATCGTTAACATCTAATGTTACACACCAAGTAATAAAACAATTTTATTACTCGGGATCGTAGGAAAGATATTCTATCAAATAGAATATAATATTCTATAAATAAAAATAAATGATAAATTTTTACTTGTACCTCCAAGGCGCAAATACTTTCAATTATATAACCATTATACAAAAGAAAGATTCAAATCTCAAACCGTTTAAGATTCAAATTTTCTACTTATACATATCATATATGTAACTGTAGAAACTAATGAAACCTTAATTAAAAAGATGAATTAGTATTACTGGAGCATATCCTCAAGAGTATTGAAAACTAATTCGGTAACACTCAATATCAAACGAATCAGATCATATAAGATTCAATTTCTCCCACTGATAATTCCATCACGATTGAATCGTAGAAGAATAATATTAAGTAAGAATCACATTCATTAAATAACTTTAAAACTAATTGCCATAAATTCATATGTTTGATCATATCAAACATCCTTGAACAATTCAAAGACTCACGATGAATTTTAAAATTATAGTTTTCAATACTTCAAATAGAATATCTTTGAACCATTAAAATATTCTATCCGCGTTTCATCAGAAACATATTGAAAGTTCTCAAACCATTCAAGACGTTCAATATATATTCTTTTAGAATCATGCAACTAAGTCATGACAACTCATTAACTAAGTTATGAAGTAAAGAAGACTATCCAGGCAATTTATAATTCATTAAACTACATACATCCAATGTATTAGTTTAATAAATATGTGGTTCAATGACGATCATGGTTAAATGAGATTTAATCACTTCATGAATACAATATTCATTAAATAGATGAGGATATATGGTGTGATTTTGTATCAGACCATCCTTTACCATACGGAATAAGCATCTAATGTTTATGTGATAAAATCTCATAAAGCATTGTTCTAAGTTATTTAGTTACCGAATATTTTTCTTAATGTTTATCTCTATATCAATGACACTATTAGTCATATTAAAATATGTAACAACTGTTTATAAAGAACAAGTAACTATCCAATAGTCACAACATCTGATATCAAATATCAAAACAATCATTAAATAATATTTTAAATAACTAAACGGGACTGATATCCAATACCTATAGTTGTTGTATTGTGAGAATCAATATTCTCTATACACAACTATGCACATCTCCTTTCTTAAGCTCTATAATTTGTCTTCAATTATTCACAACAATTGTAAATAATTGATTAGCAAACTGTGTCAGACGAATTACATCTAAAGGTCAATAAGCCAAGAAACATCATTATAAGATAAACAAATACATGATGGAGTTTTCTTAATGCCAGTCAAGAATCTCGAGACATGAACTAATTCATGTCAATTCTTACCGCACAAGAAACTATTCTCTCTAGACAATTATATCCTAAAACATATATCTATTTAGATTACTTATCGTGACTTAGTAACTAAGTCACTAACCATCTTGATTTTCAAGAAAATCGGAACAACAGTTCCCGATGGTTTTGACTAATCTAACAATATCTAAGTCTACTAACATTCTAGAACCTATTCTAGAAATTCGCAACCATAAGTGAAGTCAGAAAATATATTCAAATAATATGCATGCAGTGGATTAGAAGTTTAATTCTATTAACAATATAGAATAAGGAAAACAAAAGCAGCAATTTCCATAATAATACACACTGTTTTAGTTATGGATTTTTAACCCAGCAGTGTCTCCCACTACTTTACGTAATACCGTAATTCCCAACGGAAAATGGGAATTCAATAATTAAATCGAATTCCATGGTGAGAAGTGGACCCCATGAATATATTTTAACTCACAGCTTTGGCACGATCTCGCCTTCGTATATTCATTAGGTAGAAAACTCATTGTCAATCACACTCACTGTGACTCCTAATTTTGGTCCTGACCGTTTTTCATTATGACAGCTTTGGCACGTTCACAATGAGGCGTATCAAGGCTTCACTTGCCAATGACAAACTCAAGCTACCGATGTAGTCTTGACAGCTTTCGCACGTTCATGATTTCCACTTTCACTTGAATTTGTCTAGTATCAAATATACATCCGGCATCGATAAAATTCTATCAACTACACCCTCATTGCTTTGGCACTTTCTCGGATGCAGCCATAGAAAGATACCCATAAATCGTATTGACAAGACGAACCAAGAAACATGCATCCAATACATGTCACTTTACTGCCTTATTTAAGCGGGGATATTCCTCAAGAAAGTATTGCTCTACATCAAATGCAGAATTTAATCTAGATCAATTTCTAAACAGTTCAATTCTACCTTAGAAAATATAACTTAACTTAACCATTAAATTTTCGTTACGTTTCCCGTTAGCGTAAAACCGAAAAGTCAAGAAATATCTAAATTATATGCATATGCAAACATCAAAATTTGATTATATATCATATATCAAGCATGACAAATGTAATGGATGAAGAATCAGACCTGCTCTGATACCATTTTTTGTTGGGGTTGTGGCGCGGGCGCAGCGGAAGCTCGCGGTTCGGGTAAAACCGTAATTTTAAAACTTTTTAAATTACAGAACAAATTATTTCAATATCCAATATGAATAATTCATTCATATTTCATCTACACATATTTATTCGATATCAAATAACGACATAAATAGTTAAGAAATATCGTGAAACTTGTACGAAAAATATTTTTCTGCAAAATGGCATAAAACGTATTTTTGACCGAACCGACCACCCAATGCACATTAGGGATGCCCAGGTCAGCCCCAACAGTACTAGGGCAGTTCATGGGCTTTTTCGAACAGTGACCAATTCACTGTTTGGGCAGCCGTCACCCGGTTGGCTCAAAAGTCACCCGGTAATGTCGTTTTTCGCCGTTTTCACTTATTTCAACTCCGAAATAATTTCCGACAATTGTTCCAACACCCAAAACACATCCAATACATTTAAACATCATATTTTTCATCACCAAAAGATCAGATTTTCCAGATCTGATCTGGATGTGAAAACAGTCCACAATTCATGCTTTAAATCCAATTTTAGTAAGATTAATCTAATTAATCTTACACCAATCAAGTCCCACCATCATGAAATATCTATAGAACAATTCTAGGTTATTTTAGAGTGGCTCAACAACTCTAGAATGGCAACTAAGTTGTCCAATAATAAATTGAACCAAAATTACCTTAATCTAGCTCAATATATATTTACACAAGCTATTAGCTTCTCAATCCATCATCTAATACAAAAACCCCCAAAAACCAAGAAGAAAAAGAATCTCTACAACCATTGCAATGACACAAGAACAACAAAGAAATAATTTTCAAGCTTAAAGAAACATAAAGATTACCTTTAATCTTCTAATTTCTACAAACTTTGTTGTTGTGTGTGAGATTCTTCTTTATTTCTTCATTGGGCATTTTTAAGGATGAAGAAGTTAGGGATTTTTGTTCAACACCACCACCAAAAGAAAAAGAAAATAATTCTCCACCTTAACCTAAAAGTGGCGTGAATGTGGTGTTTTAAAAATCAATAATTAAAGCAATTTTAATTAAAAAAATACTTGGTAAATTGCCATGACACTTGGCACAATATTTATCATATATTACTTTTAATATACTTTAAATAATAGTGTAACTTTTACATATTTAAATCAAATAATAAAAGTCAAACAATTATTATTTAATTTACATATGTCATCAAATAATTTACCAAATAATATATATCTAATCTAATTATGTATCAAATACAAATACATATTAGAACAACCAAAATTACCTCTGGCATGTGTAAATTCGTTTACCGATTAACGATTCGAATTAACTAATTTAATCCAGTGAATTATTATAAATAATCTATATTATTCATAACGCGTTGCCCAAGTGCTCAACGAGTACACTTCATATTGTGGGACTCTCTAAGTTTAGGTTAATCCGTCACAAAATCCAATTTCGTGTGCATATTCACCCACTCATGAATTATGACGACCACGGATAATCTCGCTAAACTAAGCAAGTTCAGGTCATTGCATACGTATAATTCATCCGTCATAGGCTATCAATATTATACCTAGGATATAGATAAGAACATCAAATCCTTATGGTATAATATAGTCGACTTTCAAATTTACGATCTCTAAATAACATTCGGAACTAGCTTCCGAAGTTATACCATGGTCATGGATTTACTAGATCGCAAACACGTGTAGGATATCTATGCTCTGTACACAGGACTGACGGATTCTATCTTGATACGCACTGGATATCATGAGCATCAGTCCACACCCAACAAACAGGCGAAGGTCTGATCTAAATAGATCGGTGACGTGATTGCCATCAAAGTGTGGAGGATAACTCATATATCCATTGTGGTATCTCAAGTCGAATAACCACTATGCTCGCTCAACTCGAGAAGATTCTTATTGACGTTGGTGTATCATCTATTAGGAAATCTTCAGTGAGTCGTTCAGTGTTTATCAAATAAACATTTACATGTCTATACGAGTCTCCCGAGACTCATGGTTCATTGGGATAAACAATCAGACCAAGTCATGATATACGACATGTACTGGTCTCAGCAGATTTTGCTAACTGACCTGTGTTAGTAAATCTTGACCATGAACTTTATTTAAGGATATACAACTTATAGTGATGCTTCCCAATGTCAATTACAAACTACGTTGTAACTGCGCACTACATTGTAAATCCTAGGGTTTTTGTCTAATATACATGTATCACTAAATCAGATTTAGTTTCAATCTAATCAAAATTAGATATCTAATCGTAATTAGATCGAATATGTATATAAAAGACAAGAGGTACTACCACTATTAAATAAGTAATATTATGGAAAAAAAAAATGAATTGTTTGTATTCATGAATCGGACATAAATACGATCCGAATTGGCACTCTGAGCACCAACCCTAACAAGATTTAGCAGTGAAATATTATTTTGATTAAATTTAATAGTAAAATATAATATTTCAAAATTTGTTAAATCAATTTATTATTTTACCATAAGTTTAATAATAAAATTTAAATAACTCAAAATTAAATAGTAAATCAATCCAAAGATATACACACACGGTAAGTATATTTATAATGTATTCTCAATTTTTTTTTACTTATTTTTACTGGAGGTTTAATTTGTTACACACTTAAGATAGATATTAGAATATAGAATAGATGATAATTTTTTTTATGAAATAAAAAATAAAAAAGTGTAACACGAGGATTTCTCAAAAGTTATCAATCTTATTATTGCTCTCATCCAAACATACTTAATTGCGGAACTATGATAAGATCCTATGCATAGGAGATTGATAATTTGAATTAATACAATTATTAGATTTTGTCATATTTAATTCTTCTAAATGCGATTAATAAGTAGTAACAATTACACTAACTAAATAATCAGAAATCATATATATGGCATGCATATCGTATGCAAGTAATGCAACTTGACTATCGCGTTACATCTAAGGCGCCTGCATGCTCAAGCTTTTTTCCAGGACTATATTTCAAGGTTTAAAAAACTAAAAAACCGGATCGGACTGGCCAGTTGATTCGGGACCCGGTCCAAGATTTAATCCAGTTGACCCCCAAATTCGGTCCAATTTTTTATTTTTTTATATTTTTGTAAAAAAATAATAATTAAAATATAATTAAAACACTGATCGCAATCGACCACCGGTTGAACCGCGGACGGATCTCTAATCCTTGACCTTCTCGCTAGATCGAGTCGATGAATCAGTCCGAATTTTAAAACAGCTGCAAAATCGGCCCATGACACTAGGCACGACCCTTAGCGAAAGAAACTAAAGGAATCCTGCAAATTCATTTACTATATATCACAAACAGAACCCATCGTCCTGATTTCAGTAAATATCTCACAAAAGAAATTAAAAATATATATATATATATATATATATGATAAACTTGTACATATTGAAATTTTCTACAGACTCATGATTGCAAATTCTATCTCACACCATTTGTTGTTCTCATTGTGTAATCTGAATAAAAATAAATAAAATAAAATAAAAGCACAATACATGATTGTTGATAAATAGAGAATAGACAGAGAAATAGAGATAGTATAATGTAAAGGACAACTGGTCGTGATATTATCATACATTTTAAA
>SKCR01053167.1:0-30482 GCA_019454045.1 Zanthoxylum bungeanum | reverse complement strand
ACAATCAAGGATAGTCTGTGCCATCTTTCTGAGGTGAAAAAGGTAAGGTTTCAAATGTTCTTCCTTCAGTTCCCATTCTCCCTGAATCTGTCGAATTACTAACATTGAATCCCCGTAGACCTCTACGCTCTCAGTCTTCAAGGCTATCAGTGTCGTCAACCCAAAAGCACATGCTTCGTACTGGGCCATGTTGTTGGTTACTCCGAATTTCAACCTCTTGGCCATAGGCAAGGTTTCTCCTTCCGGGGTCACTATCACAATCCCAATTCCGGCTCCCTTGTAATTCACTGCTCCGTCAAAAGACATTTTCCATCCCTGAACTGTTATTGCCTGGATCTCTTCATCTGGAAATTCAAACTTATGCTAATCCCCTTCAATAGGTTGCAATGCCAGAAACTCTGTTACGGCTCGCCCCTTGATCACTTTGGAAGTGAGGTACTCAATGTCAAACTCTTTCAGCAACACTAACCATCTACCCAATTTTCCCACTAGCGAAGGCACTGAATGCAGATATTTCAAAGGATTCTCATTTGTCACTACCTGGATCTTGTAAGATTGGAAGTAATGCCGCAATTTTCTGGATGCCTATACTACTGCCAAACAGATCTTCTCTACTTCTTGATAGTGGGCTTCATACGGAAGCATTTTCTTACTGAGATAGTAGAATGCATGCTCTACCCCGGTCTCATCTACATGTACCATCATTGCACCCAGTGTTTCTGATTCTATAGCCAAATACAGTACCAAAGGCTTGCCCGGTCTATGAGGTTTCAATACATGAGGTTTTACCAAGTATTCTCTGATCTTGTCGAAGGCTGACTGACACTGCTCATTCCATTTCATTGGCTGGTCCTTTCTCAACAGTTTGAAAATAGGCTCACACACTAATGTCAACTTGGTGATGAACCGACTGATGTAGTGAATTTTTCCCAGGAATGCTCTAACCTCTTTCTCTGTCTTCAGTGCCAGCATCTCAGAAATTGCCTTGATTTTCTCAGAATCTACTTTTATTCCTCCCATTCCCACTGTATGTCCCAGCAATTTTCCTGATGTTACCCCAATAGGCCTTCTACTTAGGCCATAAAACTTCATGTTCTCTGCCTCTTCTTCATCAATATCCATGACAGTTTCTCTCAACTGTCGAAAATCAGTAATCATGGAGGTCATCCTCCTCAGCTTGCCATAAATCGAGGGCTTGGTGCCCTTGATGATCATTTTAATCTGGTCATTCTCAGAGGGCCGAGTCTGCATTTTCAGAAGCTGGCTTCTCCAGCGGTCTACATACTCCTTAAAGCTTTCCTCCGGCTTCTGCTTAGTGTTCTCCAAATCACGGAGTGACAAATCAATTTCCAAATCTGTAACATATTGCTTCAGAAAATCATCAGTCAGTTCCCTTCAATCTTCCCTAATCTTCTTCTCAAGGCTGTGATACCAAATTACCGGCGCTCCCTCAAGTGACATCCCAAATATTTTCTACACTTGACGGTTGGATAAACCCACTGAACTCATAACTGAAACATACTGACGGAGATGGACCCTCGGATCCCCATTCCCGTTGAACTTAGCCATATCCGGCATCTTGAACTGAGCTGGCAACTGTTCTTCGAAGGTCATTGCCTCATAATCTAAAAACACTTCATGTTTACCCCTCATTTTGCTGGTAACTGTTTCAACCTAATCTTGAAGCTTCTAAAATTCTGCCTGAGACCCAATCACTCTGCATGTTGCATACTCTGCCATGTCGTCATCAAAAGCGGGGATATCATCCCCCAACCCATTTGGAGGCTCCTCGCGCCTCACACTCTCAGAACTTCCCCCAGCACAGGGTACAGCCATACCAGCCACAGTAGTAGTCAAGGCTTCCAACTGTTCAGTAATTTTGGCGAGACCGTTTTCCAACTGATCTATCCGGGATACCTCGTTATCGGATGTACTCATATCTATTACCGGTCTTTTAGTGAGTCTTCCATCTTCCCTAACCCAACGGGAATCTATGATGTCTTTTATAGACATAGAGGGTGTTAACATGATATATGTATGCATGAGATGAATGAGATGCATGCGATACAAGGAATATATCAACTCATTAAAATTTTCACACAAATCGGCCCATCATCATTTTAGAAGCTTTTGGGCTAACTGTCATAGGAGTGAACTCGTCCCAGTTTAAATGGCCCAACAAGTTCACATCTCATGGCAAGAAGTCCAACCGTATCCAAATGATAATGTTCCTAAACACAAACATATAATGGCACATTGGCGTTTTAGAAGCTTTTGGCCCAATCATCATAAGATACGTTCTTGTCCCAGTTTAAATGGCACAACAAGCCCATACCTCATGACAAAAGGTCCGAATGGATCCAAACGACAATGTTCCCAAACACAAGCATATAATGGCCCATTGGCGTTTTAGTAGCTTTTGGCCCAATCATCATAAGATATGTTCTTGTCCCAGTTTAAATGGCCCAACAAGCCCATACCTCATGACAAAAGGTCCGAATGGATCCAAACGACCATGTTCCCAAACACAAGCACAAGTAAATAATTCCTATTAGTTCTACGACTAAGGTTCACATGCGGGTTTACGGGGGTGTGGACAAAGGCTCTCGCTGACGAATGATTACCCATAACTAGGTCTCCCCACTCAAGGGTCCGAGCGACCAAGTGAGCGCACCTTTTTTATACACTAAGGTATGTGCCAACGAGCTATGGTGTGTGACTGACTGTCAAATGGATTTCCTATTGTAGATTCCCCAGAGGGAGGGTGGAGCGAGGCTCTCTTAAGTACCCAAGCCTCTTAGGCTCTTATCTCTTGGTGTCAGGAATAAACAACGAGTCCTCCAAATTAGTCCATCACAATAGGCTACGAGTAGATGATTATCTAGGTGCCTTCACAGCTTTTCCTTATAGAAAGGTAGTGAGTGAAAGAAAACACCAAACCATTACCTAGCCTTAAAAGTGCCATTGATTAAACCATTTTCAACCCACTATAGGAACGGTTAACTTAAAGCACAAATCATAATATTACAATACATTATTTCAAGGCCGATTCTCTATCCTCAGTGGAGTCGCTAGACTGTAGGACACAGAAACTGGGTGACGCATGCTATTCCGGGCTCGCGGCCCAGTTGGGAGTAGGGAGTAGCCCGCGGGGGACTAAACCGGAGAATAAAGGAGTCACCACCCTGTGTGAACCGGGAAAATGATTTAAGGCCGCACTCACCCCTCGTAAGGGAAGACCTCAAACCGTTGGGTTCGGAATGGTCCCTTACTTATGCCACTTAATAAAATGATTTGTGCAATAATTTAATCGATTCTAGCAACATATATTCCTAAGGGTATTCTATTTCTAAGTTTGCAAGCATAAATCAAAAGTTCATCTAAGTTCACATGTAACATATTTTCATATTTTCATACAACCTATTTGCATATAATCTATGTCCAAATTTGCATACAACCTATTTACATACAATCTATGTCCAAATTTGTATACAACCTATTTGCATTCAATCTATGTCCAAATTTGCATACAATCTATGTCCAATTTTACATACAACCTATTTGCATATAATCTATTTCCGAATTTACATGCATAAAGATAAATTAAAATACGGCAAGCATACAATGTCATAAGCACATTACATTCATGGACACAGAAATGCAAACAAATGGCAGTTGCACAATCATACGTAATAAAGAGAAACAATTAGGTATATAATGCAAAGAAATAACCAAAGAGGCAATTGTATATCAAAATAAACGTGCCATGATGCGATTTGAAAGATAAATAATGGAAGTGAAAGAAAAGAGATGCGACATATGCCCACATCTATATAGGACTTCAAGTGTCCGATTGAACGTATCTCACATTCAATCGAATGCACTTTGTCCGGCGCGGCAAAACATCGTGGCAAAGGTAGCCCGTAGGCTTTCTATCCCTCAAAGTGGAGGACCTTTAATCCAACTTGATTTGCCCATGCGCGATACAGCATGATGCATGATTATGCAAGAAGATGACATACAAAGAAAAGCAAAGAACGAAATAAAAGGCGTGGCGAAGTATCGTGGTAAAGGTAGACCGTAGGTTTTATCCCTCCAATAGAGGACCTTTAATCCAACTTACTAAGCCCATGCGCATCACATCATAATGCATATAAAATTAAAGACAACAATATTGGACTTCGTATCCCCGACTGGACACGTCTTACATTCAACAACGAATATACATTATCTGGCGCGGCAAAGCATCGTGGTAAAGGCTTTTAACCCCTCGACATGGAGGACCTTTAACCAACTTACTAAGCCAATGCGCTAATAACATAATGCATATAAAAATAAAGACAACAATATCGGACTTCGTATACCCGATTAACACATCTTACATTCGACCAAATATACATCATCCGGCGCGGCAAAGCATCGTGGTAAAAGATTTTAACCCCTCGACATGGAGGACCTTTAATCCAACTTACTAAGCCCATGCGCTAATAACATAATGAATATAAAAATAAAGACAACAATATCGGACTTCGTATACCTGATTAAACACATCTTACATTCGACCGAATATACATCATCCGGCGGGGCAAAGCATCGTTGTAAAGGTTTTAAACCCCTCGACATGGAGGACCTTTAATCCAACTTACTAAGCCCATGCGCTAATAAATAATGCATATAAAAATAAAGACAACAATATCGAACTTTGTATACCCGATTGAACACATCTTACTTCAACCGAATATACATCATGCCGGCGTTGCAAAGCATCGTGGTAAAGGATTTTAACCCCTCGAAATGGAGGACCTTTAATCCAACTTACTAAGCCCATGCGCTTTATCTCATCATTACACAAACAAATAACATGCATAAATTAAATAACGGATAATAAATAAACAAGACAAAATAAATTGAAATATGTGCCATTGGCTCGAGTGGTACGTGGAGTTGTATCCCAAGTACAGACCGCACTACCGTTCATTCGGATTTGGCTACGGAGTTTACGTCTGGGTTTCCATCCTATATACCACAAGAGGCGACACATTTTCCATTTTATTCAAGGGCCACAACACACATCATTCCACAATACTCATGCAAATAATAAACAATAAAAATACGAATGAAAATAGATGTAAAAAGTGCCCTCAGGTCTAACCTTTTACGTCGACTCTCGGACTCGCGTTACACGGTGATCGGAAGGGCTAACGCTCCGCAACTTTTCTGGTTCACTGGTTTGCATCTTTCCTCGCTGTTTTCACTACTCGGGCTGCTGGTTTCCAATGTTTCGCTGCTATTTTTACTGCTATTTTTCAGTCCTTGTTTTTGATGTATAAGGCCACTGTTTTGCATTTTTTTTAAGAGGTCTAGGGACTGATGTTTTATACGGTTATTTAGGGGTTTTAAAGTGCAGTTTTTGTTCACTGTTTTAGGTATTTTAGGCTACTGTTTTGGGTGTGTGTTTTTTTGGTAGTTTCAGGGGTACAGTGCTGCTGTTTTTTGGTACTTATGTGGACTGTTTTGGGCTGTATTTTTCGAAAATATAGGGGGAAAGTTCAGGGGCTATTTTGGTGATGCAGGGGCTGTATGGGGGTGCAGATTTTCGGTGATACAAGGGCTGTTTAGGGGGCAGATTTTGGTGGTTACAGTGCGGTTTTGTGACTATTTCGGTGATGCAGTTTTCGTGGCGTTAGGTGACTTTTTTGGGGGTTCTATGGATATGTTTTATTGCGGCAATGGGGACTGTTTTGAGGGGTTTGTGTGCTCAGTTTTGGGTAGTGAAGGAGGCTGTTTTGCGTGTATGGAGGGTGGTGTTTTTTGTTGGTGATTTTTGGTGGTGGATGGTGTTCATGGGGATGTGTATACGGTTCTTGAGAGTGAATGAGGAGAAGAGAAATTTCTTGTGCTTGTCTTTGAGTTGGGCGTGAATGGCTAGGCTTTTTCTCTTTGTGTATGTGTGAGTTGGAGAGTGTGGGGGAGTGTTGGTTTTGGGTTTCTTTTATAGACAAAGGCTAGGGTTTCCATGTGCTTGAATAGGAAGGAGACCAATTAGTGTCATACAAGGAAAACCTATTATTTGATTGGAGACAAGATTTGGTTTAATTAGGGAGTTAATATATTTGATTTATCTTAATTAGGCATGCAATTATTTAGATTTTATTTGTTTTATTTTGATTTTCCTATGTGTTAAATATGCATTTAATTACTGGATGTGTATTAAGTGCCTTGGGCATGCATGGGCCATGTTTGGGCGTGGGCTTGGCTTTGGTTGGTGGGTTTGCTGATAAGCTTAATGGTGTGTGGGTTTGCGGGGGTTTTAGGTCAAGGAAAAGGAGTTGGTAAGGATTTTGGGCCGGGGTTAATTGGTTTGAGGATGTTTTAGGCTAGGTGAATTTTAAAACAAAGGTCCACCATCGAGCCCGAAGCTAAACAAGCGAGTCAAATTCGACAAAGTACTGATTTCCATCTTTTCCCTTCCGACGTCTGTTTCCCGCGACTTCCGCGACTTAAAAGGTAGTGTCTCCGTGTGAGAATCCTCATCGGGACTTATATGCAAAAAAATGCAGTGCCTACAATAACTTTGCAAATCCGCTGACGAAAGTAGTTTCTCAGCAGAAATTTTAGTGACCGTACATAGTTCAGGTTTAGGACACTTGAGTGATTGGCTATAGGCCAAGTGGGAGATTGTTGGACAATTATGACCCATAGCATCACTATTTGTACAGAACATGGTGTTGTTGTACAAATTAAC
Source organism: Zanthoxylum bungeanum (assembly GCA_019454045.1). Lineage (NCBI taxonomy): Eukaryota > Viridiplantae > Streptophyta > Magnoliopsida > Sapindales > Rutaceae > Zanthoxylum > Zanthoxylum bungeanum. The sequence continues at coordinate 23,737 of SKCR01053167.1, read as the reverse complement.
TATGTGACAAAGGAAATTACTCTTTTATCATTTGTAATTGGATTACCGAGATATATAAATGATAAAAGTCCATATGATTAGTTTCGGATTAATAAGATATGAGACAGTGTTAATCCATTTAGGTTATTCATTAAAACATCCATTGTCGTAGTATTATCGAGATTGGACATCGATAATGCAGAATAGACTAGTATTGCACTTGTGCGCGTTGTGGGAGCATAACGACATAGTTCTCATATATTTAAGTATTGGATACTTATGCAAGTGTGATAGGAGGTTGTGTTTACCGATGGTACGAAAACAGCTTCGCTCTGGATAGACCCCTTGGAATTCCATTGGTAGTATGATTATGTGTCTATGGAAGTCCGAATCAGGGTAGGTGTATTTGATCTTAACCTGAGACTTGCATCGTTAATACTTGTGACAATCAATATACTTTGGTTTTGGTCGTCCGGGGCTTTAACAGGTTCTGTGTACGCCTCTTCTGGGTATATTGAGAATCGTAGTGTATTGGGTGTGATGTCAAGATGGAAGTATCACTCCAGTCATATGAAGATGATGATCACGCAGGATACGGAACTAGTACTCTTATGTACTGTAGTCATTGGGATAATATGACTAGGTCATGATTATCCGATTATGGAGACTAGTTACCAGAGATCCGATATATCACTCGTACGGGGCAGACACAATTCCAGCCCCAGGTCTTGCATGTGACATTCAATACTGGATCGTAATATGCAATACTACGTATACTACGCCTGACATAGATTATATATTCCTCAAAAGAATATTTCTGGAGAATTGGGTAGGCACGGTGCTTTGCTAGAAGCCAACCATGTCACGTAAATCGGTAAAAACGTATTACTAGGTACGTACGTGTTCGGATAGTCCGACGACCGGATTATCTGCCAACATATCCAGGGATCTCATGGGTCGCTTCCCGAAGATTCACCGATGACGTATGACTCGAACATAATTAATCTGGGATTAATTGGAAGAGAGAGAAAATTAATCTAGGATTAATTACGGAGAATTTTATCTGGGATAAAATTCAATTAAAAGAGAGAGAACGGTTAATTTGGAATTAATCGATAAAATAATATATTCGATATATTAAACGAAATTAGATTTCGACGCGGAATTAAAATTGGATTTTAATTCGGGCAAACGAATTATTTTAGAATTAATTCGCGCGCGACGTGAATAGTAATTTTACTACGCATAATTATTTAATTTAATTTGATTTAATTATGTCGCAACGGAAAATTTGTTAATTTAGAATTAACGAACCCGAGCCCGAAATGTGTTTGCGGGCCTACTAGGATTTTGAATTAAAGTGGGGCCCACAAGTCACATCGCAATTCACCTTTTGTGATGGAAGTCACATCAACTTTGAGTGATGTGATACAAGTCATTTTTTGAGTGATGGGAGTAGTTAAAAGCCATTAATGCCATTTTCCCTCCAAATGTTTGTTTTGCTTTTTGGAAAAGCATATACCAAAACTTTGTGAGACTTTTGGTATTAGGTTTTAGAAAACAAAAACACAACACTCATCTCTATCTTTCTATCTTCATCATGGCCGAAACTTGGCCTTTTTTTTCCTCTCAATTGTCGTGAGCCTAGGGCTCATTTGCTTCTTGATTTTGCTTCAAAATCAACAATGCTAGCACATTAAAGGAGTCTTATAAAGGTGTTAGAGAAACATATCCATGAGTTTGGAATTCAAGGAGATGCTTGGAAGCTTTACATACAACAAATGGGAGCTTGGAGCACAACACAAAGGCTTGGAATTTTTGTTATCTCCTACATCCAAAACCGATCAAAGTGAGTATTTTCCGCATTCTTACTTTGTTGTATTCACTTGATTTTTTGTTAAATTTGATCTTGGTTTGACCTAGAAAACCCAACAGTAGGCACGGTGCTTTGCTAGAAGCCAACCATGTCTTGTAAATCGGAGAAAACGTGGTACACGATACGCACGTGTCAGATAGTCCGACAACCGTATTTACTACCAACATATCATGTGATCTATTGGGTCGCTTCCCAAAGATTCACGGATGATATTTGACTCGAACAGAATTAATCTGAGATTAATTATGAGAGAGAAAATTAATATGGGATTAATTACGGTGAAAATTAATCTGGGATTAATTTCGGCAAGAATTTATCTGGGATTTAATTCTTCTAGAATAGATAACGCGATTAATTTGGAATTAATCGGCAAAGTAAATTTAATAATTAAATTGGATTTTACTATTCAATTTATTTAATTGGGCTAAAATAAATATCGGATATATTAATTGAAATTGGATTTCAATACGAAATTAAAATTGAATTTTAATTCAAGCGAACGAATAAATTTGGAATTAATTCGTAAGTGACTTTCGTAATAATTTTGCTAGGCATTATTATTTAATTAAATTGGATTTAATTATTTAGCGACGAAAATTCGTTTAGTTGGATTAGACGAACCGAGCCCAAAGTGTGTTATGTAAGCCAACTTGAATTTGGAATTCAAAATTGGGTGGGACCCACATCACTTACATCAACTTGTCACTATTTATGATGGAAGTGGTTGAGCTTATTAATTAGATTAATCACACAACACAACTACTCACTTAAGTTAACTTTGGAAGTCAACTTTATTATTATATTTTTGGAAAACACAAAGCACTATTCACATTTCTCTCTTTCCTCTCCCATTCCACCATTGCCGAACTCTCATCTCCTTGGAGGAGAATATTTTGTTTCAATTTTTGGAGAAATCTAGCACTTTGGGAGTCAAAGAAAGGTGATAGGGAAACTCACCCAAGAGTTTGGAACTCAAAAGTAGGCTTGGAGCTTCTACATCCAAGAAAGAAAGTTTTGAACTTTAACCGATCAATGTAAATATATTCCGCAACTTATCTTGATATATTCACACACAAATCATGATTTAGATATCTTTGGCATGTCTAGGACACTAACATCCTCAGCTTTGCTGTTCTGGCTGGGGGAAAATATTTTGCAAGGAATTTGGTGGCAAGAGTTTTCCAAGTTGTGATAGAACCTGCTGGTAGTGAATGAAGTCAAGCCTTAGCTCTGTCTTTCAAAGAATGTGGGAACACACGCAGTGTCATTGCTTCATATGTCGCTCGGTTGTAATTAAATGTGCCGTAAACTTCCAGGAAGTTACTGATGTGGGCATTAAGATCTTCAGTTGCACTCCATCCAAACTAAATTGATTGTTGTATCATCTGAATGCATGTTTTGATGTCACACGCATTTCCTGGTAAGAAAGGAAGTACAATGCATGATATGAATCCGTCAACCCCCAGAATTATTCTGTCTCGAATGGGAATTGGTGGTGCAACCTCCAAAGGTTCAGGTTCTTGATTGTTCATGTTGATCAGTGCTTCTCGGCCTTCTCTCCTTTCCATTCTCAACTGTCTGATTGTTCTTTCAATTTCTGGGTCAAACGGATGGATTTCAAAGCTTCTGCTCCTTCTCATATAGTGGCTGAGAACCCGAAACACAAGAAAACAAAAATAATAAGTAAAAATAAATTAGACACAAGTAAGTGTCTAACCCCAAAATTAATATAAAAGACAAATAAGTCCCCGGCAACGGTGCCAAAAACTTGATCGGGATTACCACTCATGTAACGCAAGCGCACATATCGCTCAAGTAGTATAAAATGTATCGATCTCATGAGGCTTAATACCTATGCTTTTAATTTATGAAGCTAAAATGTCTACAAGTATATAATTGATTGATTGTTGGTTGGATGGTTATCTTTATTTGAAACAAGTAAATAAAAAAGTACGAATGTAAATTTAAGGAAAAATCAATATTATAAAGCTATCTAAGGTTTTGAATCCTTCCAATATCTTTTAAAGAGGAATTTATTATCTCATGTATGTGCAATATATCGGTTTATTAACCTGGAACACAAAAATATGTAAAAGCCTATGTTGATGGTCAGATGCAAACACCTAAAGTAATCCAATTAATCATATGTCTATGTTAACCAAAATTACCTGAATTCATTAAGATTAAGTTCCAATTGTGGCTACCCCCGCCCGACATGTATATGTCAATCCTATAAGGAAATCTACCTAAGGGACATCTACCCCAAGGTGAGATCGTAAGCTATTGAGTCTAAGGCTGAAACCTAAAATTCCTTCGTCAAGTTTATTTTAAGTTTACCAAATCAATCTTTTTAGTGTCCAGTTAACAATAAGCATTAAGCTTAAGACTCAATAAATAAACCTATATATTACCCAAAACATAAAATAACCAACTTATAAATCGGTGATATTGGAATTCATCACAACCCTAGATAAGGGGTTTAGTTACCACACATATCTAGGATTATTAAAGACATAAATAAAGAAAACAACATAAATAAAACTTGGAAATTAAAAAGATAAAATTAACAATAAAATAAAATGCTGGGGTTAGAGGATCCACTTTTATTACTTCTAATTTCGAAATCTGTCTTATTATAATATATAAATTTGCATGACATTACCAACCGACCATATAGGCGATATCCTGATTAAGTAAGATTTTTGATTAATTCCAACCGACCATAAAGGCGGTATCCAATTAAGTCAGGTTAAAATCAATTTAATTAAGCCCAACCGATCATAAAGGCGGTATCACATTAAGCCAGGTTTTAAGATAGTTTATATATTATAACTAAGGGAGTGTTGGACAATTATGACCCATAGCATCACTATTTGTACAGAACATGGTGTTGTTGTACAAATTAACTATGTGAAAAAGGAAATTGCTCTTTTATCATTTGTAATTAGATTACCAAGATATATAAATGATAAAAGTCCATATGATTAGTACTAGATTAATAAGATATGAGACAATATTAATCCACTAAGGTTTAATCATTAAAATATACCTAGTCGTAGTATTATCGAGATTGGACATCGATAATGCGGAATAGACTAGTATTGCACGTGTGCGTGTTATGGGAGCATAATGGCATAGTTCTCATATATTTGGGTATTGGATACTCATGCAAGTGTAATAGGAGGTTGTGTTTACCGATGGTAAGGAAACTGCTTCGCTCTGGATAGACCCCTCGGAATTCCATTGGTAGTATGACTATTTGTCTATGGAAGTCTGAATCAGGGTAGGTGTATTTGGTCTTAACCTGAGACTTGCATCGCTAATACTTGCGACAATCAATATACTTTGGTTTTGGTCGTCCAGGGCCTTAACTGGTTCTGTGTACGCCTCTTCTGGGTATATTGAGAATCGTAGTGTATTGGGTATGATGTCAAGATGGAAGTATCACTCCAGTCATATGGAGATGATGATCACGCATGATACGGAACTAGTACTCTTATGTACTACAGTCATCGGGATATTATGACTAGGTCATGTTTATCCGATAAAAGAGACTAGTTACCAGAGATCAGATATATGCTTCGTACGGGGCAGACACAATTCCAGCCTCAGGCTTTGCATGTGACATCTGATACTGGAACGCAAATACGCAATACTACGTATACTACGCCTGATACAGATTACATATTCCTTTAAGAATATTTCTGGAGAATTGGGTAGGCACGGTGCTTTGCTAGAAGCCAACCATATCTTGTAAATCGGTAAAAACGTAGTACTAGGTACGTACGTGTTCGGATAGTCCGACGACCGGATTTACTTCCAACATATCCAAGGATCTCATGGGTCGTTTCCCTAAGATTCACCGATGACGTATGACTCGGACATAATTAATCTGGGATTAATTATTAGAGAGAGAATTAATCTAGGATTAATTGCAGATATATTTTATCTGGGATAAAATACTATTTAAAGAGAGAGAACGATTAATTTGGAATTAATCGATAAAATAATATATTTGATATATTAAACGAAATTAGATTTCAACGCGGAATTAAAATTAGATTTTAATTCGGACGAACGAGTTAATTTAGAATTAATTCGCTAGCGACGTGAATAGTAATTTTGCTAGGCATAATTATTTAATTAAATTTGATTTAATTACGTCGCAACGGAAAATTCGTTAATTCGGAATTAGCGATCCCGAGCACGGGAGTGTTTGCGGGCCAACTCAGATTTTGAATCAAGTGGGGCCCACAAGTGTCATCATGTCACATCACTTGTCAACCTTTTACCTTTATGGTGATGGTATTAGGTGATGGAATGATGGTGGCTTATATTACACTCCAAGTTGGTAATAATGGAAGTTTAATTTACCAAATATTTGGTATATCTTGTTTTTCATTTTTGAAATCAAATGAGATAAGTCAAACACACATCTTCCATCTTCTCACTCTCTCCCATCCTCACGGCAACAAGCCATTTTCTCTCCTTCTCCATTTTTCTCTCATGTCCGAGAGTTACACAATGGGAAATAGAAAAATTGTTGCAATTTTTCAATGATGCTAGCACATCCAATGAGTCTTACAAAGGTGATAGGGAAACCAACTCTTGAGCATGGAATCATTCACAAAGCTTAGAGCTTGAAGATCCACACACTAAGGGGTTTACCGAAACACACAAAGAGGAAAAGCTTGGAGCGGAAATTTTTGTTGTCTTCGCATCGCAAAAGCCGATCAAAGTGAGTATTTTCGCTACTTTACTTTGTTGTATTCGCACGTTTCATATGCTTAATTGATCTTGGTTTGACCTAGGAAACCCAACAGGGAGATTAATCTAAATTATAATAATAAAAGCTTTACATTTCACCCCAGCAGAGGGAAGTTACCTACTCATACTTTAAAGTAAAATAAAGAAAGATCTATTGCTTAAAATAAAAATAAAATACAAGAAAGCTGTAAATAAACAAACAAGATACAATTTTTTTAGTATTCTTAAGGAAAACCCCAGAAGAATGTATGGAAAATTCAAATGAATTCTTCCTCAATTTATAGGTAAATTTTATTACCGCGCGTACGCGGTTTGACGAGACGATGACACGTGGCTGTCGATAGAAATTATTGGCTCGGCATCGCGACACGTGAAGGCTTGCGCGTCTCGACGCTGACGTAAGCAATGACGTGTGATGATGTCATGATAATGTAATGATGATGCAGGTGCTGATATGGCATTGATGTGGCGATGATGAGTGTCAGCAGCATAGTAATCATTGCGCGTCGCGATTGTAGAAGGTGTGCGCGTCGGGACGTGAAAATTATATTTTTGCCCTTTGTCCGTTTTTTCACTATTTTGGCCCTGATTTGATTCCAGTGACTTCTGAAACCTTATTTATCTACAAAATACACAAAACTTAAGAAACTATACAAAATATTAAGTAAAATGGGCGGTAAATATTGATATATTTTCCTCTTATCATTATTGCGCACTACATTATCTATTATCGGGTCTTTGTCTAATATATATATATATATATATCACTAATTCAGATTTAGTTTCAATCTAATCAAACTGGATCGAATATATATTAAAAGACAAGAGGTACGACCATAAATAAGTAATATTATGGAAAATGAATTGTTTGTATTCATGAATGGGACATAAATAAGATCCGGATTGGCACTCCGAGCACCAACCCTAACAGATAACTGGTATAAAAAAGGTTATGGAGGTGATAAGGAAAACAATTGGCTACTCCATAACTATAAGAGTTCAGGAAATTAATCTTCCAATAATTCTTCAATTCTAAGGATTGATAATGCACATTTGTTTGCTTAGAGTTATCATGCTAGCGGAAAGTGACCTCCCAAATCAATTGTGGTTTCACATCGGGGGCAAATTAATAAGGCTATCTATTCAAGAACGGTGACTAGTAATGAGTCATCAAGGTGTGTTCTTCCATTGAGATGGTTTGTGATACGTTTGAGATACGAGACAGTTATTTTGACGATGTGATGTATGGAAAACTTAGGGGTTTTGACTATGAGTGTTCACGGGTCGGGTTTTTTGAAATTTTATGAGACCCAGTCGGGTCGGGTCACGATAATTTTGGGTCGCGGGTCTAGTCACGCGAAGGTGGAACCCGATCAGGTTCGGAACGGGTCGGGTCGTCAGAAATTTTTTTTTAATGAATTAATTATTTTGAAATATAAATATTTCTTATTTTTTTTCTCAAAAATTATCATAAATTTAAAGTTTTAATACAACAAAAATAATAAACAAATGAAATAAAAGTAAAAACTTTAAAAATAATAATGGAGAACTTGAGGTGACTGGGTTTGCCGATGCAATTTTCCAAACCGATAAAGATGATTGTAAGTCGCAATCAGGGTACATATTTTGTTTGAACAATGAAGCAGTGAGCTAGAAATCTTCTAAGCAAGATACTATTACCGATTCAACAACAAAAATGGAATATATTGCTGCGGCTGAAGCAGCAAAAGAAGCATTTTGGATCTATAAATTCCTAATTAGATTAGGAGTAGTTCTGTTAGCAGCTGAGCTGGGCTACAGCACAGGCTAAGGAACCACGGTCTCATCAATGATCCAAGTATGCACTTCGACGGATTCATCTAATTCGTGATATCGCACATCGTGGCGATATGAAGATCGAAAAGATCGTTTCAGATTATAACCTTGCAAATCTGCTAGCGAAAGCTATATCTCAGCAAAAGTTTGTGCGACCTGTACATAGTTCAGGTGTTAGACACTTGAGTGATTGGCTATAGGCCAAGTGGGAGATTGTTGGACAATTATGACCCATAGAATCACTATTTGTAAAAGACATGGTGTTTTTGTTTAAATTAACTATGTGAAAAAAAGAAATTGCTCTTTTATCATTTGTAAATGGATTACTTGGATATATAAATGATAAAAGTCCATATAATTAGTACCGGATTAATAAGATATGAGATAGTATTAATCCATGAAAGGTTTAATCATTAAATATCCCTAGGCATAGTATTATCGAGACTGGACATCGATAATGCGGAATAGACTAGTATTACACGTGTGCGCGTTATGGAAGCTTAACTGCATAGTTCTCATATATTTGAGTATTGAATACTTATGCAAGTGTGATAGGAGGTTCTGTTAGCCGTTGGACCGTGAACAGCTTCACTCTGGATAGACCCATCGGAATCCCATTGGTAGTATGACTATGTATCTATGGGAATCCGAATCAGGGTAGGTGTATGTGGTCTTAACCTGAGACATACATCGCTAATACTTGCGACAATCAGTACGCTTTAGTTTTGGTCGTCCGGAGCTTTAACAGGTTTGTGTTACGCCTCTTCTGGGTTTACTGAGAATCGTAGTGTATTGGGTGTGATGTCAAGATGGCAGTATCACTTCGGTCATATAGAGATGATGATCACGCAGAATAAAGAACTAGTACTCTTAAATGATGCAGCTATCGGGTTAATTACGGTAAGAATTAATCTGGGATTAATTACGGTAAGAATTAATCTGAGATTAATTAAGACAAGAATTAATCTGGGATTAATTATGAGAGAGAAAATTAATCTGGGATTAATTGCGGTAAGAATTTATCTGGGATTAAATTCGTCTAGAATAGAGAACGCGATTAATTTGGAATTAATCGGTAAAATAAATTTAATAGTCAAATTGGATTTTTCTATTTAATTTATTTATTTGGGCTAAAATTATATATCGGATATATTAATTGAAATTGGATTTCAATGCGGATTTAAAATTGGATTTTAATTCAAGCGAACGAATTAATTTGGAATTAATTTGTAGGCGACTTTCGTAATAATTTTGCTAGACATTATTATTTAATTAAATTGGATTTAATTACGTAGTGACGGAAAATTTGTTTAGTCGGATTAAACGAACCGGGCCTAAAGTGTGTTGTACAAGCCAACTTGAATTTGGAATTTAAAGTGGTGGGACCCACCCACCACTTTAACTTACATCAACTTGTCAAAAGATGATGGAAGTGGTTGGCAATATTAATTGTACTTTGGAAGTCAAAACACACACTTTCACAACTTTGGTATTATTTTTTGGAAAAAACACAAAAATGTTAGGGATATGCCCTATACCCAACTTGTGGATGGGCTATATGTACATGTATTTGTAATATTTTCATTAATTAATAAAATGACAATCTTTATTATACGTGTCTTACATAACTTATATGAATCATCAACATTGTAATAAAGCCCTTGGAGTAATAAGACGATGGCTTCCACGCCTTATGAGAATCATTACTTTTAAATGTTCCTAGTCATAGTTTTGTGAATAATCCGGGCGTTCACAAAGCGGAGAGACTAGCATGATGATATGATCCGCCCTTAAGTGGGGTAGCCGATCTCATAGGCTACAAGCGGAGATCTGTCCGCTTGGTGTATCACATGGATGCATGAGTTGCTCATGTCCATCGAACTGACCACCGAAAGTTTTCATATGGAGTGTTTATCCCATGTGTTTGTGAGAACTTTCATGTATCGATTATATGACTAGTTCTTAGACTTGAGGTCTTTACAATCTTATGTGTGGATCAAATAACTTTGAAATTCTCCTTCCCCGGTTCAAAAGATCCGGTCATAAGGGTATGATTGGGTCATTTGTTGAAACACATGAAGTTTGTAAAGATACAACAGAGAATCGGCACGCTCTCGGATAATATTTTCTTATAAGAGTAGTATTACAGTTCGCGGGTTGATATATGTGATCAGTGCTTGAGACTGTGGCCACAGCGGAAGAATCATGTTAGATTCTTGGGTTAGCACGATTCATGACATTATCAACATCATACATTTGACCATATGGGTAGACACTTTCCGTATCCTAGGTCAATAGGTGGGGATACAATGAGGTGAGGGACCGTATCATATGTAAATCGCATACAGAATGGGTATATATATATTTCCTTCTCATTTGGGGGTCTTGGCATGTTGCTAGATGTCAACCTTGGTCATTGAAATCGAACGACCATCTGATCGGAGGATAATTTATGTTCGATTAAATTATCATGATTCATTTCATGTCCAACTTGAGGGGAACCCAAAAGGTCACACACAACAAAGTCGAAATCAATGGTTAACAGTGCACAGTACAATATAACAGCATATATGATTGCTGTAGGAATTATTCATAAATGGTTCAATGTGTTTAATTATTGAAGAGATCATTTATGAGGTTCCATAGTGGCTTAGGGATTGGTGAATAACGATAGGGGCACTTTGGGAATTGGAATAAAAAAAATTACTATTCACATGAATAGTAAAAAAATTTATTTGTTTTCAATTCTAATTCGGCCCAAACTCTTATTAGGGTTTTATAATCTCATTAAACCACTAAATTAAAATCCAATGGCTAAGATTAAATTAGCTTTTATCCCACATCGGATTCTTAATTAATTTTGTTATCTTTGGAGCACTATATAAACCCAAAGAATTCTTTACAAATTTGCTACACCAAAACCTTTAATATCTTGGGTTTATATAAGTGAGCAACTCTAAAGTTTAAAGAGTAAGCCACTGATTTTGAGGATTCTTAAGTCTAATTGACTAGAGGAACCTCGAGTTGAAAGTTTTGAGGTATTTGCCTAAGCTAGCACCAAGGGTAAAATACCCGTGCACTCAATGCATAGTCTTGCCGTTGAGTTTTGGCTTTGGTGTGTGCACCTTTGGAGGCCGCACACTTGGGTGGCTTTGGAACTTAGAAGAGCTTGCTGAGTTCGAGGAAAGCTTGTAGATTGGAGGGAGGACTGGAGGATGTCTTCGGTTCAAGTAAGTCCTTTTTTTAATTAGAGTTCTTATGATAGTTAGCATGTTTAGGTTTATGTTCTTTGCATGTTTTATGAGTTTTATGCTTAGAATATATATATAGTAACATTCCTAGGCTTGTAGAATAATAAAAACAAATGGGTCTTGGGCAAAGGGAGCGGCAGCATAATAATTTTAATTTTCCGCTGCGCACTCGCGGCCGCTTCCCAACAGTGGTATCAGAGCGCTGTTTTTGTTTTGATTAGTTCTCACTCGTTTGAACTCGAAATTGGGTATTTAAAAGCTCGTTGGAAAGCAAACACCATGAACTTAATTTTAGGCACAAGGTTTGCATGATTTGGTTAATATTTGAATTGTGAAATCGCATTTAAAGTTCACTCGTCTGCAGAAAAATGTGAATAGTAAATTTATTTGAATAAAATAAAATGCAATATCATAATTAAATATTAATCAAAGTTATTTAATGCCTAAAATAATTAAAACATATTAAAACTCATATGCTTTAGGATTCTATATATGATTAGAATTGGCATGATTATTTTAGGGTGCAAGCATCTAGAGACTTTCTAAGAAATAGAGAGTGTATTGCCTATCCTTTAGCTAATTAATTATTCCATGATGAACTTAGAGATTTATTACCTTTAAGGCTAATAAATATAAATCACTTGTTTATAATAAAAGACATTATAAAAGATACAAGTGGGTTGGGACCAAGGGGTTAATAAAACTTTCCAAACTAAAGTTAATTTAACCAAAGGTATTACTAGAGTTTGATAATGATTTGGTGTCTTCCTTCACTCACCACCTTTTTATAGCCAAAAGGAAAAGCTGTGAAGACATCTAGAAAATCATTTACTCAAAGCTTACCTTAAAGCATATTTAAAGTGTTGGACTAATTTAGAGGATCTATTATTTAGTCCTGCCACAAAGGCAATAAGAGTCTAAGAGGTAAGGGTATTTAAGAGAGTTCGCTCCACCCTCCCTCTGGGGAATTTTCAATGGAGGAATCCATTTGACAGTTATTCACTTAAACTTGCTAAAATCCTCAATAATAATTTAAGTCTAAAATTTGCCTCCCATTGTAAAGTATAGACCCAAAGGCTTAAACCGTATTGGCAGGACTAGGCTTTACCAGATTGACCAATACCAATTTGTCCCTAAATTGTACTATTGACAATGGTTTGACTTTTCTGAGTCATAAGATGCAGCGCCCTTTAGGCGTGGTCTTATAACTTAGTGGAAAAGATTGGGTGTCCACAAGGACTAGCATAAGCTATGGCATGTTTGATTGCCCAACCCAATGATCAAGGAATTGTGATTTATATCATAAATTAGTTGGGAACCTACCTAATTATCATATTTTATAACGACCGACCCTAGTCGGAGTTATGAAATAATGTTAATGGGATCCTTGCCCACAAGAAATCCATCATATTAGGGTTGATGCGATTTGCTTAAAATTTTAAAATAATTGAGTGGGAGCAACTTCATAATATTAAAAGCCCATGTTATTATGAAACATTTATGAAAACATATTCCTAATTTTAACATTTTCTCTTAACAGGTGGGTTAAAATATTTCACAAACATTCAAATGGAAAACAGAGTATCACTTCGTTCCATCATTGATGAGCATAAGCTCAAAAGGGACAACTACAATGACTGGTTTAGAAACCTTAAAATTATCTTACGACAAGAAAAGATTTTATATGTTCTTGAAAGACCATTTCCCATGAACCCGCAGAAGATGCTGACCAAGATACATTTGATGCTTGGAAGAAACACGTCGATGATGATGAGCAAGCAGTTTGCATAATACTTGGCTCTATGTCGGACGAACTTCAGAAAGCTCACGAATATATGGATACTCAACCATCATCTTTCACTTGAAGGAGTTGTATGCAACTTTCATTCATACCGTGAGATTCCAAGTGTCATATGCCTTATTCCAAACAAGGTATAAGGAAGGATCTGTTAGTGGACATGTGCTTAAGATGATTGGCAACATTGAAAAATTATCCAACCTCGGGTTCATCATGGATCATGAGATAGGTCACGATCTAATTCTTCAATCCTTACCAAAAGAATTCTCTAACTTTATTATGCAGTTTCATCTATCTGATAAAGAAGCTACTTTAGTAGAATTGCACAATCTGTTAAGCAAGCAGAGAAGGACTTGAAACCGGATCTTAAAACCTCCGTCATGCTTATGGGAACGGACCTAAAGCCATGAGGCCCAAAGAAAAATAAGGCCAAGGCCAAGGCTCCAGATCACCTAAAGCCCAATGGTAAGGTGGAGAAGAAAAAGGGAAAGGGGAAATGTTTTTTTTTGTGGAAAGAATAGTCATTGGAATAAAGACTGCAGATCCTTGAAAGCCATGGAAGCTAGGGAAGCCCAAGAGGCCAAGAAGCCCAATGCTTCAGGTATGTTGTATATTATTGAACTATATTCTCAAAACTCTGAACCTTCTACTTGGGTGCTTGACACCGGTTGTGGGACTCACTTGTGTAACAATGTGCAGGGCCTGAGAAACAGTATGAGACTCTGTCATGGGGAGGTTGACTTACGCATGGGTAATGGAGAAAAACTGGTTCCATTATGCGTGGAGACTTATTCATTAGTTTTGCCGAATGGTTTAGCTTTAGACTTAGAAGATTATGTTTATGTACCTTCTCTAGTAAAGAACATCATTTCAATTTCTTCTTTATGTAATAAAGGCTTTTCATGCCTAATAAGTTGTAATGAATGTTCTATTTATTTCAATGAAATAAAATATGGAGATGGTATTTTGAATAATGGTATCTATGTCTTACAAACTAACAAAGAATGTTCAACCTCTAAAATATACAATGTTAACTCGAATAATCTCAATGAATCACTTCTATGGCACAGTCGCTTAGGTCATATCAATGAAACAAGATTAACTAAGCTACATAAGGATGGGTATTTCAAACCCTTCAAATATAAACCTTATGGAACTTGTGAGTCTTGTTTACTTGGTAAAATGACCAAATTACCCTTCAAAGGTAAAAGACAGCATGCAGCGGAGACATTAGAACTCATACACTCTGATGTATACGGACTAATTTCAGTCACCGCTAGAGGTGGATTCTCCTACTTCATTACCTTTATCGATGATCATTCACGATATGGGTATGTGTACCTTATGCGGTACAAATCTGAAGCCTTTAAGAAATTCAAAGACTTCACGGCTGAAGTAGAAAACCATCTTAATAAAAGTATTAAGTCACTAAGGTCTGACCGAGGTGGTGAATACTTAAGCAACGAATTTCAAGATTACTTGAGAGAAAATGGCATTTTTCCCAGTGGACTCCTCCGGGAACTCCACAGCACAATGGGGTCTCCGAAAGGAGAAATCAAACATTATTAGATATGGTCCGATCAATGATGCCAGGCATGGATCTACCCCTTTCATTTTGGGGTCTTGTTTTAGAAAATGTTTTATATATATTTGATTTTTCCAAAAATCAAATACCAAAAACCCTTTTCATTTACCAAAAGTCAAAAAGCAAAAACCAATTAATGTTTTTCAACTACCACATCAATCACTCAATCAATCAATCAAATTATCACATCACTCAAAGTGACATGTGATTTGACGCTTGATGTGACTAGCGATTTGACGCTTGATGTGACTTGCGTGCCGCATTCGAATTCGAAATGCGAATGCGCTCGCAAACATACTCAGGCTCGGGTTCGCTAATTCTGAATTAACGAATTTTCCGTTGCGACGTAATTAAATGATTATTCCTAGAGAAATCACTATTCATGTAGCTAACAAATTAATTCTAAATTAACTCGTTCGCCCGAATTAAAATCTAATTTCAATTCCGCGTCGAAATCCAATTTCGTATAATATATCAAATATATTATTTTATCGATTAATTCCAAATTAATCGTTCTCTCTCTTTAATTAATATTTTATCCCAGATAAAATATCTTTGTAATTAATCCTAGATTAATTTTCTCTCTCATCAAATTAATCCCAGATTAATTAAAGTGCGAGTCATACATCATCGGTGAATCTTCGGGAAGCGACCCATGAGATCCCCGGATATGTTGACAGTAAATATGGTCGTCGGACAATCCGAACACGTAAGTACCTAGTACTACGTTTGTACCGATTTACAAGACAAGGTTGGCTTCTAGCAAAGCGACATGCCTACCCAATTCTCCAGAAATATCTTTATAGGATATGTGATCTATATCAAGCGTAGTATACCGTAGTATTGTGTATGTCGATCCAGTATCGAATATGTGACTACGAAGTACATATCGGATGTCTGGTAACTAGTCTCTATAATCGGATATACATGACCTAGTCATAATATCCCGATAGCTCGAGCATTTAAGAGAACAAGTTCCGTATCCTACGCGATCATCATCTCCAATATAACTGAAGTGATAATTCCATCTTGACATCACACCCAACACACTACGATTCTCAATATACCCAGAATAGGCGTACACAGAACCTGTTAAAGCCCTGGACGACCGCAACCAAAGTATATTGATTGTCGTAAGTATTAGCGGTGCAAGTCTCAAGTTAAGACCAAATTACACCTACCCTGATTTCGGACTTCCATAGACACATAGTTATACTACCAATGGAATTTCGAGGGGGTCTATCCAGATCGAAGCTGTTTCCCGTACCATCGGTAAAACACAACCTCCTATTACACTTGCATGAGTATCCTATACCCAAATATATGAGAACTATGTCGTCGTGCCCTCACAACGCGCACAAGTGTAATACTAGTCTTTTACGTATTTATCGATGTCCAATCTCGATAATACTCTGACTAGGGATATTTAATGATTTATCCTTCCTGGACTGATATTGTCTCATATCATTCTCAGTCCAGGAATAAATCATAGGGACCTCCTATCATTTATATATCTTGGTGATCTAATTACAAATGATAAGAGTGCAATCTCCTTTGTCACATAGTTAATTTTTACAACAACACCGTGATCTGTATAAATAGTGACGCTATGGGTCATAATTGTCCAACAATCTCCCACTTGGCCTATAGCCAGTCACTCGAGTGTCTAACACTCGAACCATGTACGGTTGGCTCAAACTGCTGAGAAAAGGTTTTCGTCAGTGGATTTACATGATTATCATCTGATGCGATTTATTCGATCATCACATCGCCACGATGTATGATCCGAACGAATCAGATGAATATCGAAGTATGTATCTGGATCGTTGATGAGACCATTGATTCTTTAGCTTGTGCTGAAGCCTAGCTCAGCTGGTAATAGAACTGTATCTAATCTAATTAGATTTGTTATCGACCCAAATGGCTTCTATTGCTGCCTCGGCTGCAGCAATAACCCGCATTTGTTGCTTATTCGGTAACAGTATCTTGCTTGGAAGATTTCCAGCTCACTGTTCCATTATTCTAACTGTATAGTACCGTTTGCGACTTATAGTCATTTTCATGAAAGCCAAGCTTTCACCGATTATATTATGGGAATATCATTTCCAAGAAATGATATATCATCATTACTCAGGACATTCATTGTCAGTGCACTCCCACTAACCTCCTTATATACACAAGAATTATTTTCGTTTTGAATTAAATCATACATCATTATGATTACATCAAAATGATAATTCCAAGAACTTAATGCTTGCTTCAATCCATCTATGGATCGAATAACCTGCAAACCTAGTTTGCTTGTTATGGTTCGACAAAACCGTCAGGATGTGTAAACATCCTCCGAAATGTTCCGTTAAGGAAAGCAGTTTTCCCGTTCAGCTGCCATATTTCATAAATGAAACATGCAGCATCAGCAAGCATTGTCGAAATGGATTTACCGTGGAAACAGGTAAAAGGTTTCGTCGCAATCAACACAATGTTGATAACTCTACCTTTTCGCTACAAGCCTAGCTTAGTACGTTGGTATGTTGCCATCCATGTATGTCTTCTTGAAGACTTATTTAGTTCCAATAGGCACAATGCCTTGCGGTACATCAACTAGTGTCTAAACATAGTTGGTATACATGGAATCCACTTCGGACTTTATGGCACTTTGCCATAATAGGGAGTCGATACCTTGTATTACTTCCTCATACGTAGTCAGTTGATTTTCCTCAATAAGATAGACATCCTTATGAGGTGAGATCAGAAACCCATACCCCAGGTTGTTTTCTGATTCTCTCCGACATACGTGGTTCTTGTGTATTCGAAGATTATTGGAATAGTTTCATCCTTGATGAACCATTTGTGTTCCATTAGGACTCGGTGCCAGGAATAGTATTACTCCGATTTTATCGAGTTTTACTATCCTCCCACTTACCACTGCATATAGGTATTCCTCTTAGGAAAATCGTATGGCGAGCAACAATTACATTGTTCTTTTGTGAGTTGTATAAGTACTATACTTAGGTATCCCTAGGATAATCTACAACTTTGGCACTTATCCGATTTGGGTTTTAGTTTGGTATCATCCAAACATATGCCTAGCATACCCAAATATTCAGGAATGAGAAACCTGGTTTCTTTCCCGTTCATATCTAATATGTTATCTGTCAAACATATATTTATGGAACCTTATTCAAAATAAGTTCTGCACTGTTTAGCGTATCCGTTGAAGGAAATGGTAGCTCAGAGCGACTCATGATTACCTTATCATGTCCAACAAAATTCGGTTTATCCTGTCGGACACATCGTCAAATTGACGTGTTCCGGGAGGAGTCCTCATTGAATGAATATTATACTCTTCGAGTATATGAGAAAATTATTGCCTTAAGTAGTTTTCATCATGGCCAAACCGTGATGGTTTAATACTTTACCCGATCTGTTTGTCTATTTGTGTCGAAACTTAAAAGTTTCCGATTTGTGTTTCAAAAGAAACATGTAACCATGACGCAATGCACATCCGTGTATGGTCACGAAACATTCATATGCATCTCTAGCCTAGCTAGACATGGGCCACACTTAAGTCACTATGACGAGGGCTGGCAGATCGATGGCACTTGCACTTTTACCAAGTAAAGGTGTTTTAGGCACTTTGCCCAATAAACTAGATTCGTAGACTTTATTTGAATAGAATCAAATTAGTCCTAGTACCCACTCTTCGAAAGTGTGGATATACGAGTCTTGTTTAATTGTGTCTTAGACAACAATGCCACATTCAAGTTTCAACCTGATCAAATCAGTTTGAGCTATTTGTTTGTCATGTTATACGTGTGAGATTTAATTATATTCTAATATAAATTATGTTATTCACATCTAATGTGTTTATCTCAATATCATCTTTATATAATAAAATACTTTAATGTTCTAGAATATAAAGGTATATCCGCAACGGATTATACACTATATAGAGATAATGTTTCTAGTCAAACTAGTTACATTATAACAGTTTCCTAATTTACGTACATACCCAAAGGGTAGTTCCTAAACTTAGGTATCTACGGTTAAAACAGCGACTTTCGTCCCATTTTTAATTCGTAGATTAATCTCAATAGAAGTCAGTATCCTGCTCATAGCAGATTCTGAACATCAGTACATACTTATGTACCACACTAAGTATCTAAAATCCAATTTTAATACTAGTTGTGAACATATTTATGACAAACATATTTGAAGTCAGAGCCTTGCTCGTCTTCAATTCCTTCTTGGGATATGTCCTTTTATCTTCCCAGAAGAATATAATGATTTTGCCTTTGCCATTTTCACATTCCAGAAGCCTTTGGCCAAGCCTTGGCCTTTTGGAATATTGAAGTAAAATACGCCTTGCGCTACTTGCATTTTTTACAATATTACTTCTAAATCTAAGTATAGATTTATGAAGATCTTCAATTTCAATATCATACTTTAAGAATCTAATCCTTAGTTCTGATAAAGAAATTAAGGAGTCTATATGACAAGTATAATGGATTAAGCACTAAAGTTATCATTACATGAATATTCCAAATATCATGTTCCACTTATTTGCTTAACTCCAGGCTTAGGCCTAATATGTTATTTTATCAAATAAAGTAACTTATTAGTTTCCAGGACCATCCTGAAATTTATTCCAAATTTGAAAATTAAAGTCGTTTAAATACATTTTCCCTAGGATTATGTTTTAAATGTCAATCTTTCAATTATATCTTGATTCTAATAGTCCAACTATTTAATCAACGATTTGTGGTACTATTATTATAATGATTATTATAGTCCAACTATACAATCAAATATAATTTAAATTAATTAACCTCAATTATATTGATTACTATAGTCCAACTATAAAATCAACTATAAATTGAAATTAATTAATTCAAATATATTGATTACTATAATCCAATTATATAATCAATTATAATACAGTCCAACTGTATTATTAAAACAACAATTTAAATATTAGTCCAACTAACATTAATTTAACGACGAAATAATTTGTGATTGAGCGCGTTATGGCAAGTTACTAAACGAATATTGCAAATTTAATACTCGCCTCCCACTATTTCGGCGAGCCTCTAACCCTCTGTCGAGTACTCGGGAAACCGTGTTTCCTAGTGGGCTAGGATCCCGTTAAATATCACACAATCTTGACTTTGGCCAACAAATTGTATGATAATTAACTAGGTAGATCTCTAAGATCAATTGGATCAATCCAATTCCTAGATCCAGTAGGGGGACATCCAAGTCCGAAACATATATCTTATACATGCCAATACATCCATGTATTACCTAACCTTTCCTCTGAATCAACTAAGCCTTGGCTTTGGCACAACAGACTTAGTGATCCCAGTTAAGCGCGACCCATTGACCATGGAAAGCTTCGTAATCAATGTCGATGGACAAGAAGTGGTCTTGACTTTGGCCAACAAACCGCAACTTGGACAAGAACTGATATGGAACAAAGCCTTCGTGATTCAAACACATCCTCGACGGACAAAGGCCTTGACTTTGGCCAACAAGCCAATGCCAGTCTTGGATCTTGAGTGTAAGAATCAATGGAAGGAAAAACGCTTAATATTTAGCGAGGTTTTTCGCGTGCAAATTGGCAACCAATTTATTATCTTTGTTAAGGTCTCATCATCATACACCCTTAAACATGCATTTAAACACATAATAAAGCGCATATGATAAAATAATAATAATATGCGGATGGATACTTTACACATTGATCCTAGATCAAATCTCTCCCATTCCCTCTCCTGCTAGCACATGTATTTACTTCTACCCGTTACACTACACTTCTAAAGAAACCTCATTTACATTGAGGGGAATAGGTGAGAATAGAATACAAAGAATAGGAGGTGATAAGGCTGGACACGCAGGTCCAATTAATAAATCAAATTTATTACAACAATTTCTAAAATTGCCCCACCCATCTAATATCCATCTGATATACATTATTCATGCATCGCAACCATGTATTCACACAAGCATGTTATCAATCAATCTATCCAATTAATTAATCTGATAATTAGTGATCATCCAATGTTCAAACAACGATTTGATTTGGCTCGAGTCAAACTCGTTTTGCGAATAAGTACTCAAAGTATGAATTCTTGAATTAAATTAAACTACAAAATTAAATCCAATTCAATTTGTATTTAATACTAATTCACTATTTAATTCCAAATTAAATATACACTTTATTAACGAATCTTTACGACTTAAATTCCAAATTCTATCGTTACGGGTCTCAAAGCCGATTAACATCCGATGTTTATTTAATTAAAGTCCAATGGGCTTTTAATTAATTTCTTTAAGGCGTGGACTTTTGGTCAACTCGGGTCAAAACCATAACCAAAATCCAATCCGGAATTTACCCCATAAGCCCAGAATCAATTTTGGCCCATTAGGCCCAATTAAATAATTAAGGCCATTAAGTCATAATTGGACTTTATGGATGCGGTTTTGGGCCCAATTGGATCCAACCAAATTGGCCTAAACCTAACTTGGTACAACCAAGCCCCAAAGCCCAATTACAACCTTTAAGGCCCAATCCAATTTAAACCCAATTAATTAACTTATAAAATTCCAAATTCCACAATTAATTAACCTAAGTGTAATACACAATTAATCACCCAATTAACATTTCTAAAACATCAATTAGCCTAATAATCATGCACTTTACATCAAAATAGTGTCCAACACAATTTAATCAAAATCAAACCCATTTTCATGCTTCAATCCTTCTCGGCAATTAGGGGTTTTTCAACCGATTCGGTTTCAATCCAATTGAATCCACAATCATCATTTCCAAATCATTTCAACTCATCCAATGAATCAAAATCAAAAAATCACCATGAATTTTTATATCACTATGAATTCGGCCAAGCCATAATTTGGGGAAAAAGTGTTCAATTCAAAATTCAATCCAATTAAACCTCAAATCAACATTACACAATTGTTTTAAGTCATCCAATGATCAAAAAACAAAAATTACCAAGACAATTAGGGTTTATCCATTTTCGGCCAAGCCAAAGCTTTTGGGGAAAATTGATCCAATCCAATTTTCTTGAAATTGATCATGCACAACTTCAATTCAACCTCATTCAAGCATACTTAATCAAACAATTTAACCAAATCATGCTCAAATGATTTTACCCAATTTTAAACCCTAAATGTTTCATGCTCAATTAGGCTCAAGATACCATTGTTGGTTTCTAATTAGGTCCCAAGAATGAAATCAAGCACAAAAATGCATGTGAATACACGAAGAAATATGGCGGAAACATACTTACAACGATCGGATTGGATGCGACGAAGAACACAAGCCTTGCTCCCTTGATGAAGCTCTCGGCAGTGAGCTGCTATGGTAGTGGGCTGCTCGGCTGTGGCTCCTTTAGCTCCTCTAAGATTCGGCCATTGATGACCTCCATTGAAGCTCCAAGCTTCAAGCTTCAAAAACGATTCCATGCTCACGAAAACGCTGCCATATCACCTTAGGATGACTCAAGGTGTGTGCTAGCACTTTGATTTTGCAACAAAATCACTCTCTTGCTTCTCTTCTTGTATTCAGCAGGACCAGAAATGGAAGAAGAAAGAAATTGTTGAGAGAGAGAAGAAAAAAAAATGTTTTATATATATTTGATTTTTCCAAAAATCAAATACCAAAAACCCTTTTCATTTACCAAAAGTCAAAAAGCAAAAACCAATTAATGCTTTTCAACTACCGCATCAACCACTCAATCAATCAATCAAATTGTCACATCACTCAAAGTGACATGTGATTTGACGCTTGATGTGACTACCGATTTGACGCTTGATGTGACTTGCGTGCCGCATTCGAATTCGAAATGTGAATGCGCTCGCAAACACACTCGGGCTCGGGTTCGCTAATTCCAAATTAATGAATTTTCTGTTGCGACGTAATTAAATGATTATGCCTAGTGAAATCACTATTCACGTCGCTAACGAATTAATTCTAAATTAACTCGTTCGCCCGAATTAAAATCTAATTTCAATTCCGCGTCGAAATCCAATTTCGTATAATATATCAAATATATTATTTTATCGATTAATTCCAAATTAATCGTTCTATCTCTTTAATTAATATTTTATCCCAGATAAAATATCTCCGTAATTAATCCTAGATTATTTTTCTCTCTCATCAAATTAATCCCAAATTAATTAAGTGCGAGTCATACATCATCGGTGAATCTTCGGGAAGCGACCCATGAGATCCTCGTATATGTTGGCAGTAAATACGGTCGTCGAACTATCCGAACACGTAAGTACCTAGTACTACGTTTGTACCGATTTACAAGACAAGGTTGGCTTCTAGCAAAGCGCCATGCCTACCCAATTCTCCAGAAATATCCTTATAGGAATATGTGATCTATATCAAGCGTAGTATAAAGTAGTATTGTGTATGTCGATCCAGTATCGGATGACCACGTACTAGGCCTGGGGCTGGAATTGTGTCTGCCCTGTACGAAGCACATATCGGATGTCTGGTAACTAGTCTCTATAAACGGATATACATGACCTAGTCATAATATCCCGATAGCTCGAGCATTTAATAGAACAAGTTCCGTATCCTACGCGATCATCATCTCCACTATAACTGGAGTGATACTTGTTGGATAATATGA
>SKCR01053166.1:0-30529 GCA_019454045.1 Zanthoxylum bungeanum | reverse complement strand
ATCTCTGGGATATATCCGGATACCTATGACGGAGGAATTATACATTTGCCATGACCTCGACCTGTATGATTCAGCGAGTTTATCCGTGGTCGTCATAATTTACGGGAGGATAAATTATGGACACGAAATTTGATTTCGTGACGGATATGCCTGAATCTAGAGAGTCTCACTAATGAAATATACTCGTAGAGCACTATGGCAACTTATATAAATATATTGATTATTTATAAAGTCGTTTAAAGGTTAAACGCAAAATACATGTGATGTGACCCGATAGTCATTTCCTTAATTTTTGTGTATTTGCATGTAATACTTGATTAATTCAAATACATATTAATTAATTGTCAAAATGAGATATTTGACTAATATCATAAATGAATATATGTATTTAATATTTAATGTAAATATTATACATATATTTAATATATTTGTATTTAATTAATTAATTGATTATTTAATTGTTAAATGATTAAATTAATTAAAGTATAGATATTTTAAAGTTATGATATTTGTTTTAATGGCTAAGTTGAAATTGTTGACTTGGTTGAAAATATCATTAAAGTGTAATGATCATTTTAACAAGTTGCAAATTGAAATTCAAATGAAATGAAAACAAAATATCTTGTAAATTACCTTAGCATTTTCGGCCAAGGCAAAAATACACAAGTATATATTGTTTTGTTTCATTTAGGGTTTAATAACCTTTTCACACTTTACCTAAAACTCCATTGAAAGAAGACATAGAAGCTTGAGAGAAAGAAAAGCAAAAACTAGGAAAAGCTTGAATTTAGTAAGTATTTCCAACTTGCCATTAGAGAGAAAAATGTTCCTCTTGTTGTGGTCTTCATCTTGTGATGTTCTTATGTTTTTATTATTCTTTATTCTATGTGTTTTTGGAGAATGGAAGATTTTGGATATGGTTGAGCATGTACAAATATCATAGAATGTTACTAATGAGTTAATAAGCATTCTATTGATGGTTTAAGAAATAGTTGCCATTCTAGAGTTATTGACCCACTCTTAAATGACCTAGAATTGTTCTTATAGTTGTTTCATTGTGGTGAGGCTTGATTGTAATGGTGTTTTAGAAACTTGATTTAAGTGTTGGTTTCAAGTTTCTGACCTTGTACCACCTTTTGGCTTTTCATTTATGTTAAGTATTTGGATTTGTATATGATGCATGTAAAATACTCGTATGTTTGACCCTGGCCGGACATGGTCTGGTCGGAGCTCGTCTGGTCGGACCTCGTCTGGTTGGATCTGATGTGGTCGGACCTTGTCTCGTCGGACCTCATCTGGTCGGACCTCGTCTGATCGGACCTCGTCTGGTCGGACATGGTCTGGTCGGATCATGACCACATGTGGTCGGCCATGACTTGATGTGGTCGGACAAAGGGCCTTTTGTGGTCGGATTATTACTTCATCTGATTGGATCATACACATGAGAAATTTTTTTGTGTTTAGGTGAAATCCGAATAGATTATTCATATTAGATATTGAATAATCTACTCGGTATTTTGAAAAAGTTTTGAAATACAATTTCAGCCCGACCCAAGTTTCAGCTGCGCCCGACCCAAATCCCTTACAAAATGGTATCAGAGCGAGTCTGATTCTAGGCCCCCTAAAATGATTAGCCTTAATTAAATCAATGTTTAATCATGTTTTCTTGACTTTATACATGCTTATTATAATCTAATTTGGTTAGATTTATGGTGTATGACACTTAGCGGAAAATCCCTAATTAATAAGGTTTAAATGTAATTATGTATTTGATGCATGTTATATGGTCCGTCTTGTCAATACAGTTTATGAATATTTCTCTGTGACTACATCTGAGAATGTGCCTCTGCTGTGAGGGTGTAGCTGATAGAGATTTATTTATACCGGATGTATATTAGATACTAGATAAATTCAAGCGAAAGTGGAATTTTGAACGTGCCCTAGCTGTCAGGGTTACGCAAGTAACTTGAGTTTATCATTGACGAGTTTAACCTTGGTACGTCTCCTTGTGGGCCTGCCTTAGCAGCGACAACGAGAAACGACCAGGACCAGAAACCCAGGAGTCATTAGTTAATGATTGACAATTAGTTGTCTACCTGATGAATATACGTAGGCGAGACCGTGCCTCTGCTGTGAGCTGAAATATATTCACGGGATCCACTTTTCACTATTTGTATTTAATTTAATTATTAAATCTCTGTATTCTGTTGGGGATTACAGTATTGCATGATTTAGTGGGAGAGGCATTTTTAGATTAAAAATCCATGATCTAGTTTATACTTTGATATATATGAAACTGTTTATTTTCTGCTAACCGTTCTTCGTGATCTATATGATAGATTTGCGATGGCGGCACCATCCACAAATCAGTTTGCGCGTATGCTTGATGCGAACAAACTAAAAGGCGCTGAGAACTTCGCTGACTGAGACTTGGATTTGAGGATTGTCCTCGATTCCGAGAAATTGAGATATGTTCTTGATGGTCTTTTGCAACTTGCTGTTGGTGCGGATGCTACGAAGGAGGAACGCCAAGTTTTTGAAACTTGGAAGAATGATGATTTAAGAGTTAAATTATACATCCTTAGTTCACTATCTCCGGGACTCAAGAAACAATACTATGGCAAGTTAGATGCGTATAGTATGATGACGCGATTGAGACAATGGTTTGAGAACCAAGAACAAGTAATTGTTCATTAGGTTGCAATGGAATTGTTCCATGCGCGATTGGATGAGGGGCAAGCTGTTAGCTCACATATTCTTCAGATGATCGATTTGATCGATCAACTGAGGCAACATAATCTCATTCTGAATGACATTCTCGGTAGGAGTGTCATTCTTGGTTCACTCCCAGCTTCATATCTCCAGTTCGTGATGTATTTCAACATGAACGGGACTATATGTACCTACCATGAGTTACATAGGATGTTGCTCACGGCGGAGGAGGAGCTTAAGAAGGGAGTACCGACTCGCCCTCCAAGACCTACTTCTCTTTCCGCTTCTTCCCAGGCCTGGCCAAAGAAAAAGAAGAAGAAAGGGAAGAAGAAGAAAGGTTTTGGTCCTCAACCACAGGCAAAGATAGCTAAGCCCAAAAGGGCTTCTGAAGAAAAGTGCCATCACTGCAGCAAAGTCGGGCACTGGAAAATGAACTGTCCTGACTACATCGCCCAACTAAGGAGGGAGAGAGCATCTACATCAGGTACATTTATTTTTCCAGTTATTGATATATCTTTGGCTTGTGAAACCGTTACATCCAACTGGATTTTAGATTCTGCTTGTCCCATTCACATTTACAATCCGTTGCAGGTATTGCAGGAAAGTAGAAGACTGAAGCCTGGAGAGATGCAGTTGCGATTCGGGAGTGGAGACTCACTAGATGCAGTTGCAGTGGGAGTATGCGAGATCTCATTGCCGAATGAGACACTTTTGTTAAATAAATGCCATTTTGTACCTGGATGTGTAGCTAATATTATATCACTTTTTGTATTAGATACAGAAGGCTTTTGTATTAATATTAAGAACTGTTCTTTATATTTATATGATAAAAAAATATGCAGATCCTTTGTTGTCCAAACCAGCATGGTCATTATACATTGCAAACTTCAAAAGATATTTTAAATACTGGAGTTAATAAACGTAGTTTACCTGTAATTAATAATAAATTGAAGGCATATGCGGCTGGGTCACATAGGCGTTAAACGCCTTACCCATTTGGTTAGGAATGGTTTGATACCAGATCTTACCATTGAATCCTATCCAACTTGTGAATCCTGTATTCAGGGTAAGATGACCAACCCCATTTTCTGATGTTGGACACAGCGCCGCTAACTTACTGGAACTCGTACATTCTGATGTATGTGGTCCACTAAGTCAGACTGCTCACAGTGGTTATTCGTACTTCGTTAACTTTACCGATGATTTGTCACGATACGGTTATGTGTTTTTAATGCGACATAAATCGGAAACCTTTGAAAAGTTCAAAGAATTCTGAAATGAAGTAGAAAAATAAACTGGTCAATATATTAAATGCCTTCGATCTGATCGAGGCGGCAAATATATGAGTGGTGAGTTCATGGATTATATGAAGGAGAATGGGATTCTCGCTCAATATACTCCTCCAGGTACTCCACAACACAATGGAGTGTCTGAGAGGAGAAATCTGACTTTATTGGATATGGTCCGATCGATATTGTGTTTCACAGATTTGCCCTATTATTTATGGGGCTACTCTCTTTTAACAGCTGCACATCTTTTGAATAAGATTCCTTCAAAAGCTGTTCATACGACACCGTATGAGATATGGTTTGGTAGGAGACCAAATCTTAGTTACATTACGGTTTGGGGTTGTCCTGCCTATGTCAGGGTGGCTCAGCAAGATAAGCTTTCGCCTCGAGGGCAAAAGTTTAGGTTTGTCGGATATCCTTCGAATACGAGGGGATATCTGTTCTATGATACCGAGCATCGAAAATATGTTCGTAGCTCGCTTCGCAAAATTTCTAGAAGTAGAATTTTTGTCAGAAGGTGGTAATCATAGACAAGTTGAACTTGATGAAGTCCAACCTGAAAACAACGAACCAACGGAGGAACCTGAAGTTCAAGTAGATAAAGGACCTTCAACACACACACTCCGTAGGTCAGAAATGGTATCTAGACCTCTTGAACGCTTGTATTTGATACAAGAAAAGAGTCTGGATGTTCTCTTAGTTGAAGAGACTGATCCTTTCACCTATAGAGAATCGATGTTGGACATCGACTCCGTGAAATGGCAAAGTGCCATGAAATCCGAGTTAGACTCAATGCATGAGAATCAAGTTTGGGACTTGGTTCCGCTTCCCGAAGGAATTGTTCCTATCGGTTGTAAATGGGTTTACAAGAGGAAGCGCGTGCCTGATGGTAAGGTTGAAACTTACAAGGCCCGACTGGTAGCAAAAGGTTACACGCAACGACCTGGCGTCGACTACGATGAAACTTTTTCACCAGTAGCAATGCTTAAGTCTATTCGGATTTTTCTTACTATAGCTGCGTATCATGACTACGAGATTTGGCAAATGGATGTCAAAACGGCTTTTCTAAATGGATTTATTGATGAAGAAATCTATATGGAACAGCCGGAAGGTTTTGCATCCAGCGAAAACTCGGGTATGGTATGTAAGCTTAAGAAGTCCATTTATGGACTTAAACAAGCTTCACGAAGTTGGAATCTTCGATTCAACGAGATTATTAGATCGTCTGGTTTTCTCAAGAATTCGGAAGAATCCTGTGTATATCAGAATGCCAGTGGGAGCATGGTCATATTTTTAGTCCTATATGTTGATGACATCCTAATCATTGGGAATGATTTAGGTACGTTACAAAGCGTCAAAGCGTACCTCTGTAAGAATTTCTCCATGAAGGACCTGGGAGAAGCTTCCTATGTTTTAGGGATAAAACTCTATAGAGATAGACAAAGGAGGCTGATTGGGTTATCCCAATCAACGTACATAGATAAGATCTTGGAATGGTATAATTTTGGTAACTGTAAGACAGAAAACATACCGTTCAGACATGAGATTCATCTTTCGAAGAAGATGAGTCCACAAACAGAAGATGAGAAGGTTAGAATGTCTAACCAACCTTATGCTCCGTGTTTGGGTAGCATAATGTATGCCATGTTATGTACAAGGCCTGATATCAGTTTCGCTGTTAGCGTAACTAGTCGATATATGTCCAATCCAGGTAATGACCATTGGATGGCCATTAAACATATCCTCAAGTATATTAAAGGAACTAAGGATAAGTTAATAATTTATGGAGGAAACGAACTGCAAGTTAACGGGTATACGGATTCCGATTTCCAATCGGATCCCGATGAAAGAAAGTCTACATCTGGATTCGTATTTACCCTTAACGGAGGTGCAGTTTGTTGGAAAAGTTCCAAACAGGGATCGACAGCAGATTCCACCACTGAGGCGGAATATATTGCAGCTTTTGAAGCTGCAAAAGAGGTTGTGTGGATAAAGAACTTTATCACAGAATTGGGAGTTGTCCCAAGTATCGAGAATGCGATTCCGTTATACTGTGATAATACTGGAGCCATTGCGCAAGTAAAGGAACCAAGGGCGCATCAGAAGTCGAAGCATGTGGAACGCAAATACCACATCATTCGAGAGATTATGTCGCGAGGGGATATATTCGTGTACAAGGTACCGAGTGAAGATAATGTAGCAGACCTGCTGACGAAGGCCATACCTCCGAAGTTGTTTGATAAACACGTGGAGTCGATGGGTATTAGATACAATCGTTCTTGGCACTAGAGCAAGTGGGAGTTTTTTGTTGGGGTTGGTGCTAACAACGCCAATTCCCGGTTGTATTTCTTTATGAATACTTCTGTAAAACATTATTATTTTGAATAATATATGCAGTTTCTATAATATAATGTATCTTTTAATATGGTAAAGACGTAATGACCTTAGAATGACTAGTCATGGTACAGTTGTAAAAGCGTCGCAACTGACATTGAGTTGTATCATGACGTTGTCATTCTCAGACAGTTCCTAGTCAAGGTTTACACTACTTGGTCAGTATAGTAAACCCGTTGAGACCGGTACATGTCGTATACTGGAATATATGATTCCAATGGTTTCTCAATGAACCATAAGTCTTGGAGACTAGTATAGACGTGTAGGTGTTATAGCGGATAAAAACTGAACGACTCACCGAAGATTCTTAATGGATGGTACACCAACGTCAATAAGAATCTTTTCGGGTTGAGTAGCACTTGTGATTCTTAGACTTGAGATGCCACTGTGGGCACATGAGACATCTTCTACACTTAGATGGTAGTCACGTCACCGATCTATTTAGATCGGACATCCGCATGTTCGTTGGGTGTAGATATATCCTCAGGGTGTCCTGTGTGTGTCAAGATAGGATCCGTCAGTTCTGTGTATCAGAGCATAGGTAGTCCATATGATTGGCAATCAGATAAAACCATGGGCCCGTGGTACAGTTTAGAAACTAGTTCTAAACATTCCTTTTGAGATTGCTAATAGAATAGTCGACTGGATAATCCCCATAGAGATTTGACATTTACATCTATATCTCTGGGATATATCCGGATACCTGTGACGGCGGAATTATACATTTGCCATGACCTCGACTTGTATGATTCAGCGAGTTTATCTGTGGTCGTCATAATTTACGGGTGGATAAATTATGGACACGAAATAGGATTTCGTGACAGATATGTCTGAATATAGAGAGTCTCACTAATGAAATATACTCGTAGAGCACTATGGCAACTTATATAAATAATATTGATTATTTATAAAGTCGTTTAAAGGTTAAACGCAAAATACATGTGATGTGACCCGATAGTCATTTCCTTAATTTTTGTGTATTTGCATTTAATACTTGATTAATTCAAATACACATTAATTAATTGTCAAAATGAGATATTTGACTAATATCATAAATGAATATATGTATTTAATATTTAATGTAAATATTATACATATATTTAATATATTTGTATTTAAATAATTAATTGATTATTTAATTATTAAATGATTAAATT
Source organism: Zanthoxylum bungeanum (assembly GCA_019454045.1). NCBI lineage: Eukaryota > Viridiplantae > Streptophyta > Magnoliopsida > Sapindales > Rutaceae > Zanthoxylum > Zanthoxylum bungeanum. The sequence continues at coordinate 22,977 of SKCR01053166.1, read as the reverse complement.
AATTAAAGTATAGATATTTTAAAATTATGATATTTGTTTTAATGGCTAAGTTGAAATTGTTGACTTGGTTGAAAATATCATTAAAGTGTAATGATCATTTTAACAAGTTGCAAATTGAAATTCAAATGAAATGAAAACAAAATATCTTGTAAATTACCTTAGCAATTTTCGGCCAAGGGCAAAAATACACAAGTATATATTGTTTTGTTTCATTTAGGGTTTAATAACCTTTTCACACTTTACCTAAAACTCCATTGAAAGAAGACATAGAAGCTTGAGAGAAAGAAAAGTAAAAACTAGGAAAAGCTTGGAATTTAGTAAGTATTTCCAACTTGCCATTAGAGAGAAAAATGTTCCTCTTGTTGTGGTCTTCATCTTGTGATTTCTTATGTTTTTATTATTCTTTATTCTATGTGTTTTTGGAGAATGGAAGATTTTGGATATGGTTGAGCATGTACAAATATCATAGAATGTTACTAATGAGTTAATAAGCATTCTATTGATGGTTTAAGAAAATAGTTGCCATTCTAGAGTTATTGACCCACTCTTAAATGACCTAGAATTGTTCTTATAGTTGTTTCATTGTGGTGAGGCTTGATTGTAATGGTGTTTTAGAAACTTGATTTAAGTGTTGGTTTCAAGTTTCTGACCTTGTACCACCTTTTGGCTTTTCATTTATGTTAAGTATTTGGATTTGTATATGATGCATGTAAAATACTCGTATGTTTGACCCTGGCCGGACATGGTCTGGTCAGAGCTCGTCTGGTCGGACCTCGTCTGGTTGGATCTGATGTGGTCGGACCTCGTCTGGTCGGATATGATCTGGTCGGACCTCGTCTTGTCGGACCTCGTCTGTTCGGACCTCGTCTGGTCGGACATGATGTGGTCGGACTTCGTCTAGTCGGACATGATGTGGTCAGACCTCGTCTGGTCGGATATGGTCTGGTCGGATCATGACCACATGTGGTCGGCCATGACTTGATGTGGTCGGACAAAGGGCCTTTTGTGGTCAGATTATTACTTAATCTGATTGGATCATACACATGAGTAAATTTTTTGGGTTTAGGTGAAATCCGAATAGATTATTCATATTAGATAATGAATAATCTACTCCGTATTTTGAAAAAGTTTTGAAATACAATTTCAGCCCGACCCAATTTTCACTGCGCCCGACCTGAATCACTTACATCCTTTGAGGGCAACAATATATATAACTATTGGGACTATTTCGTAAGAGGCAGTATATTATGTTGGTATGGAACGTCACATCACATGATCTACTTTGACCTAATGTAATAAGCGAAGAACAGAAAGCTAAACCAAGTCTGGGGGCGACCAGTCTACCACCTCGCGAACAAGGGACATAACAGAATCTTGAGTAATGGGAACAGAGAAAATTGAGCAATCACATGAGTAGAATTGACAGATGGAAACTATAAGCAGACATAGGGGGCGATCATAGACTTTTGTAGGCAAGGGGCGCCAAAGAGCACAAAGAAGGCCTAACCCATCCGAATAGGAAATACATTCATGCATACATGCATACACGTCACATGCATGCAATTTTTGTTTTGTTTTTGTTCGCAGGTTTTGAAGAATAGGAAAACGCGGAGCAGTTTTGGGAATGAATCCTAGGGTCGAGGCCCACATTATCAGCAGTTTTGGGAAAGAATCTCAGGATCGAGGCCCACATTATCAGCAGTTTCGGGAATGAATCCCAGGGTCGAGGCCCACATTGTCATCAGTTTCGGGAATGAATCCCAGGGTCGAGGCCCACATTATCAGCAGTATCGGGAATGAATCCCAGGGTCGAGGCCCACATTGTCAGCAGTATCGGGAATGAATCCCAGGGTCGAGGTCCACTTTGTCAGCAATTTCGGGAATGAATCCCATGGTCGAGGCCCACATTTTCAGCAGTATCGGGAATGAATCACAGGGTCGATGCCCACATTGTCTGCAGTATCGGGAATAAATCCCAGGGTCGAAGCCCACATTGTGAGCAGTATCGGGAGTGAATCCTAGGGTCGAGGCCCACATTATCAACTCAGGTTGGGAATGAATCCTGGAGATCGAAGCATCTCACATCAATAAGGATTCAGGAATGAACCATCACATCAGCGACACCTCATGAATGAGGATTAGCAAGCCTAGAATGGCACTCCGGGAATGGAGCACGGTTTGGAAATGGACAACCTCTCAAGTAACGGTTCAGGAATGGACCAGGGGTCGAGGCACCTCACCATCAGATCAACTCCGCTTGAAGCATCTCAGAATAACAGGTAAGTTCGGCGACAGCTGGCGAGCCAGGTAAGTAAAAATGCATGCATGACTTTGATAGGATTGTCATTGTCACACACTGCACAAGCCCATCAAAGTGGGGGCGACTGTAGACACTTGTATTTTTGCATGAAAGCCCGATGATGAGCCTCGTTTGGAGGCACTACCCGATAAGTTGCGGAAGTTGTGGGAAACGGATGTCGGAAAGGAAAATTCAAGAAATAAATACATCAACAAACTTAACTCGCTAATTGGCCTCGGATTCTCCCGATTAATCTCTGTTTTAAAATTTTAGCCTCGGCCCAAAGCCCTCGCAACCCATCCAAAGCCCATTTCGCCCAAAGCCCAATCCAAAAATAATTAAATCATATTTAACACATGTCACAAATTAAATTAAATCCAATTAAATCCAATTAAAATCAAATCAAATCCAATTAAAATCAAAACAAATCCCATTCCTAAATTAAATAAATCCCCTTCCTAATTAAATAAATCACCTACCAATTTAAAGATATTCCCAACCAAAATTACACAAATTTATTTCCCTTTTTAAATTAATTAAATACATCTCTTTTTTACTTGATTTTTGTTTTCTTGTTTGAAGATCCCATGCACAAGCAAACCCTAGTGCACAACTATATAAAGAGACTTATGCCAACCCTATTCCTCTTGGACGCTCCTCATAAAAAAAATAACAAACAAAGAAACTATAATCCTCTCCTCTCTCCTAACTCTCGGCCCCCCATCAAAATAATCCTTCTCACGCCCCATACTTAAACAACAAAGCAACCACTCACGTGAACACCACAGCCCTTCAAACAGCCTCACAACTCCTCAACAACCTCTCTCTCTACAAAACAAAAAATGGCACACTCACGTAACCGAATAGAGCCACGAAGCCTGCCCCCTACACTTGCCCTCTTTCACGTGAAGCAGCCCCTAGCAAACACATCCACTCAGCCATTAACTATTGGGGTTGGTGCTCAGAGCGCCAATTCCCGGTTGTATTTCTTTATGAATACTTATGTAAAACATTATTATTTTAAATAATATATGCAGTTTCTATAATATAATGTATCTTTTAATATGGTAAAGACGTAATGACCTTAGAATGACTAGCCATGGTGCAGTTGCAAAAGCATCGCAACTGACATTGAGTTGTATCATGACGTTGTCATTCTCTGACAGTTCCTAGTCAAGGTTTACGCTACTTGGTCAGTATAGTAAACCCGTTGAGACCGGTACATGTCGTATACTGGAATATATGATTCTAATGGTTTCTCAATGAACCATAAGTCTTGGAGACTAGTATAGATGTGTAGGTGTTTATAGCGGATAAACATTGAACGACTCACCGAAGATTATTAATGGATGGTACACCAACGTCAATAAGAATCTTATCGGGTTGAGTAGCACTTGTGATTCTTCGACTTGAGATACCACTGAGGGCGCATGAGATATTTTCTACACTTAGATGGAAATCACGTCACAGATCTATTAAGATCAGACCTCCGCCTGTTCGTTGGGTGTAGATAGATCCTCATGGTGTCATGTGTGTATCAAGATAGGATCTGTCAGTTCTGTGTATCAGAGCATAGGTATTCCATATGATTAGAAATCAGATAAAAACCATAGGCCCGTGGTACAATTTAGAAGTTAGTTCTAAATGATTTTTTTGAGATTGCTAATAGAATAGTCGACTGGATAATCCCTATAGAGATTTGACGTTTACATTTATATCTCTAGGATTTATCCGGATACCTGTGACAGAGGAATTATACATTTGCCATGACCTCGACTTGTATGATTCAGCGAGTTTATCAGTGGTCGTCATAATTTACAGGTGGATAAATTATGGACACGAAATTGGATTTCGTGACGGATATGCCTGAATCTAGAGAGTCTCAATAATGAAATATACTTGTAGAGCACTATGACAACATTTATAAATAATATTGATTGTTTATAAATTCTTTTAAAGGTTAAACGCAAAATACATGTGTAGGGACCCGATAATTATTTCCTTAATTTTTGTGTATTTGCATTTAATGCTTGATTAATTCAAATACACATTAATTAATTATCAAATCGAGATATTTGACTAATATTATAAATATATATGTATTTGATATTTATTGTAAATATGATACATATATTTAATATATTTGTATTTAAATAATTAATTAATTATTTAATTGTTAAATGATTAAATTAATTAAAATATAAATATTTTAAAGTTAAGATATTTATTTTAATGACTTGAGTTGCTTTTGTTGACTTGCTTTAATTTATTAAATGGTTTGATGATTAAAAATGCAAGTTGATAAAAGGCTTTAAATGAAACAAAAATCAAAAATATCTTGATATTTAATATACCTAAAATTCGGCCAAGGCTAAGTTTTTTAGTATATATTGTTTTGTTTTCATTTTAGGGTTATCATTAACTTCAAACCTTTACCAAAACTCCATTAAAAGAAAACAAAGAAGCTTGAGAGAAAAGAAGAAGAAAACAAAGAAAGCTTGGATTTTTAGTAAGTTTTTCAAACTTGCTATTAGAGAGGAAAATGTTCCTTGAGTTCTAGGCTTCATGCTATGAGTTTCTTATGATTTTATATTCTTTATTCTTTGTGTTTTTTGGTAGATGGAAGTTTTGTAATGGGGTTGTGCATGTATAAATTTCATAGAATGCTTATAAGTTGTTAACAAGCATTCTTTTGAAACTTTAAGAAACTTGTTGCTAATCTAGAGTTGTTGACCCACTCTTAAATAACCTAGATTTGATCTATACTTATTTCATTGTGTTGAGACTTGATTTGAATGGTAGAAACATGATTGAAGTATTGGATTTTGTTAATTTGATCTAATTTGTCCAATTTGAAGAAATTGAAAAATTAGGGTTTAAGACCACTTCCAAATTTGGGGCTTTTCATTTATATGGTGTATATGGATGTGTATAAGATGCATGTAAAATATTAGGTTGATTGGATTTTGTCTTAATGTGTTTTGAACATTGGAAGTGCAAAATGCACAATTTTCTCACCATGGAGGGCTCTCGGCTTTAGGCCAAAATTTGGGAAATTTATTTTGCAATTTGAATTTCAATATGTATGACATTTTAAATTCATATATGTAATGATTTAGAATCATCCAAAATCATTTCGAACAATTTCGGATTAAAATAAACAAATTGTTATGTTTACGGGTAATTCGGTAAATTCACATAAATTTGATTTACTGTGTTTTATTTCATAATTTGATTATTGGATAATAAAATAAATGAGTTTATTTTATTAATCCGAGAAAAAATTTTGAAATCAGAAAATTTTGATTTTCCACTGTTCCGCTGCGTTACCGGATTTCCGCAATAAAACCCATTCATTAACGTGAAAGCAGCCAAAAGCACAAAGCCAAAGACTTCACGGCCAAACAACACGCAACGATAAACCCTGAGCTGGACGCACTCAACAAACACAGACACGCCCTTGTTGGAATTCTCTAAGGTCCCAAGGATCATTATCAAGCAAAAAACATACATGTGAATACACGAAGAAGTTGCGGAATACTTACATCGATCGGTTGAGGCGATGCGGCGAAGAACAAAACTTTTAAGCCCTTTGAACATCCTCCAAGGCTCACGGCATTCACTGTTTTTGGTTTCCAAATTCGGTCCAAGCTCCAAGCTTTTGGGTGGTGATTCCAAGCTCACAAGTTGGTTTCCCTATCACCTTCGGATGACTCAAAAGGTGTGCTAGCACTTAGGAATTTTTTCCACAAAAATCCCTTATTTTCTACTTGTGATTCACGGTAAAACCAGAAGGTTTTGAGGAAGAAAATGGCCACCATGGCCGAGAGTTGAGGGAGAAGAAAAGAGAGAGAGAGAAGTGTGTTTGGTTGTTTCAAAAATTAGTAAATGATTTTCCAAAAATCATATATATAAAATTACAACCAAAAAGTCAAATGGCAATTATGCCAACCACTTCCATCAACTACCATCAATCAATCAAGTGACAAGTTGTCACATCACTCAAAGTGACTAATGATTTGACGTTTGATGCGACTATCGGTTTGAAACTTGATGTGACTTACGGGCCGCACTTAAGTTCGCAATGCGAGTGCGCTCGCAAACACTCCCGGGCTCGGGTTCGCTAATTCCAAATTAACGAATTTTCCGTTGCAACGAAATTAAATAATTATGCCTAGCAAAATCACTATTCACGTCGCTAACGAATTAATTCTAAATTAACTCGTTCGCCCGAATTAAAATCTAATTTCAATTCTGCGTCGAAATCTAATTTCGTTTAATATATCGAATATATTAATTTTATCGATTAATTCCAAATTAATCGTTCTCTCTCTTTAATTAATATTTTATCCCAGATAAAATATCTCTGTAATTAATCCCAGATTAATTTTCTCTCTCATCTAAATAATCCCAGATTAATAAAGTGCGAGTCATACGTCATCAGTGAATCTTCGGGAAGCGACCCTTGAGATCCCCAGATATGTTGGCAATAAATACGGTCGTTGGACTATCCGAACACGTAAGTACCTAGTATTACGTTTGTACCGATTTACAAGACAATGTTGGCTTCTAGAAAAGCGACATGCCTACCAATTCTCCAGAAATATCCTTACAGAATATGTGATCTATATCAGGCGTAGTATACGTAGTATTGCGTATCTCGATCCAGTATCGGATGTCACATGCTAGGCCTGGGGCTGGAATTGTGTCTGCCCCGTACGAAGCACATATCGGATCTCTGGTAACTAGTCTCTATAATCGGACAATCACGACCTAGTCATATTATCCCGATGACTGCAGTACATAAGAGAATCAGTTCTGTATCCTACGTGACCATCATCTCCACTATGACTGGAGTGATACTTCCATCTTGACATCACACCCAACACACTACGATTCTCAATATACCCAGCAGAGGCGTACACAGAACCTGTTAAAGCCCTGGACGACCTAAAACCAAAGTATATTGATTGTCGCAAGTATTAGCGGTGCAAGTCTCAAGTTAAGACCAAATACACCTACATTGATTTCGGACTTCCATAGACACATAGTCATACTACCAATGGAATTCCGAGGGGTCTATCCAGAGCGAAGCTGTTTTCCATACCATCGGTAAAACACAACCTCCTGCTACACTTGCATGAGTATCCCATACCCAAATATATGAGAACTATGTCGTCATGCCCTCACAACGCGCACAAGTGTAATACTAGTCTTTTTCGCATTATCGATGTCCAATCTCGATAATACTCTGACTAGGGATATTTAATGATTAATCCTTCGTGGATTGATACTGTCTCATATCATCTCAATCCAGGAACTAATCATATGGACCTCCTATCATTTATATATCTTGGTGATCTAATCACAAATGATAAGAGAGCAATCTCCTTTGTCACATAGTTAATGTGTACAACAACACCATGATCTATACAAATAGTGACGCTATGGGTCATAACTGTCCAGCAATCTCCCACTTGGCCTATAGCCAGTCACTCGAGTGTCCTACACCCGAACTATGTACGGTTCGCTCAAATTACTGAGAAAAGTTTTTCATCAGCGGATTTGCATGATTATCATCTGATGCGATTTATTCGATCATCACATCGCCACGATGTATGATCCGAACGAATCAGATGAATAGTCAAAGTATATATCTGGATCGTTGATGAGACCATTAATTCTTTAGCCTGCGCTGAAGCCTAGCTCAGCTGCTAACAGAACTATATCTAATCTAATTAGATTTATTATCGACCCAAATGGCTTCTATTGCTGCCTCAGCTGCAGCAATATTCCACTTTTGTTGTTTATTCGGTAACAGTATCTTGCTTGGAAGATTTCCATCTCACTGTTCTGTTATTCAAACTGTATAGTACCGTTGTTACGACTTATAGTCGTTTATATCGGTTTGGAAACTTATAGCAGTGAACCCAGTCACTCTAAGTTCTCATTCTCCATAGTATAAGAAGGCATCCTTAGTTCTCTAAGATACTAAATGATTTTCTTAACATAATTCCAATGACTATCACTTGGATTGGTCTGATTGTGACTCCATATGCTCAAAGCGTATGAGACACCAGGTCACGTATATTTTTCAATGTACGATTTCTCGTAGAGTGCTAAAAACTTTAAATCTATCCCAGTAGATCTTTATTCCTAGAATAAAGGTTGTTTCTCCCAAGAATTCTATGGAGAATTTTCATAAAAGCCAAGCTTTCATCGATTTTATTATGGGAATATCATTTCCAAGAAATGATATGTCATTATTACTTTGGACATTCATTGTCAGTGCGCTCCCACTAACCCTCTTATATACACAAGAATCATTTTCGTTTTGAATTAAATCATACACCATTATGATTACATCAAAACGATAATTCCAAGAACGATATGCTTGCTTCAATTCATTCATGGATCGAATAACCTGCAAACCTTGTTTGCTAGTTTTTGGTACGACAAAACCGTCAGGAAGTTATAAACATCCTCCAAAAGGTTTCCGTTAAGGAAAGCGGTTTTGGCTTTCAGCTGCCATATTTCATAAATGAAACATGCAGCTTCAGCAAACATTATCCAAATGGATTTATCGTGGCAACTAGTAAAAGGTTTCGTCGTAATCGACACAATGTTGATAACGATACCTTTTCGCTACAAGCCTAACTTAGTACGTTGGTAATTGTCTTCCATGTATGTCTTCCTTGAAGACTTATATAGTACCAATATGTACAATGCCTTTCGGTACATCAACTAGTGTCTAAACATAGTTGGTATACATGGAATCCATTTCGGACTTCATGGCACTTTGCCATATTATGGAGTCGATACTTTGTATCACTTCCTCATACGTAGTCAGTTCGTATTCCTCAATAAGATTGCCATCTCTTCGAGGTAAGAACAGAAACCCATACCCCAGGTTGTTTTCTGACTCTCTCTGACTTACGTGGTTCTTGTGTATTCGAAGATTATTGGTATAGTTACATCCTTGGTGAACTATTTGTGTTCCATTAAGGAATCGGTGCCTGGAATAGTATTACTCTGATTTTCATCGAGTTCTACTTTCCTCTTACTTACCACTATATATAGGTATTCCTCTTAGGAAAACCTGCATGGTGAGCAACAATTACATTGTTCTCATGTGAGTTGTATAAGTACTATACTTTGGTTTCCCTAGGATAACCCACAACTTTGGCACTTATCTGATTTGGGTTCTAGTTTGGTATCATCCAAACATATGCCTAGCATACCCAACTCATCAGGAATGAGAAACCCGGTTTCTTTCCTGTTCATATCTAATATGAAGTCTGTCAAATAGATTTTAATGGAACCTTATTCAAAATAAGTTTTGCACTGTTTATGCGTATCTGTTGAAGGAAATGGTAGCTCAGAGCGACTCATGATTAACCTTATCATGTCCAAAAATTTTGGTATCTCCGTTCGGACATACCGTCAAATTGACGTATTCCGGGAGGAGTCCTCATTGAAAGAATACTATACTCTTTCAAGTATTTAAGAAACTTATTGCTGAAGTATTTTCATCATGGTCTAACCGTGATGATTTTATACTTTAGCCGATCTGTTAGTCTATTTCGTGTCGAAACTGTAAAAGTTTCCGATTTGTGTTTCAAAAGAAACACATAACCATAACGTGATGCCACATCCGTAAAGGTCACGAAATATTCATATCCACTTCTAACCTAGCTAGATATGGGCCCACTTACTTCACTATGAATAAGGGCTAACAGATCGGTGGCATTTGCACTTTTACCAAGTAAAAGGGTGTTTTAGGCACTTTGCCTAATGAACTAGATTCGTAGACATTATTCGAATAGAATCAAATCCTTCATAGTATCCACTTTTCAAAAGTGTGGATATACGAGTCTTGTTTAATTGTGTCCCAGACATCAATGCCACTTATAAGTCTCAACTGATTAACTCAGTTTGAGCTATTTGTTTGTCATGTTATACGTTTGAGATTTATTTATATTCAAAATATAAATACTGTTATTCACATCTAATGTGTTTATCTCAATATCATCTTTATAAAATAAAACACTTTAGTGTTCTAGAATATAAAGGTATACCCGTAACGGGTTAAACCCTGATATAGAGATAATGTATCTAGTCAAACTAGTTACATTGTAACAGTTTCCTAATTCAAGTACACACCTGAATGGTAGTTCCTAAACTTAGGTTTCTACGGTTAAAACAGCGACTTTCGTCCCATTTTCAATTCGCAGATTAATCTCAACTGAAGTCAGTATCCTGCTCATAGCAGATTCTGCACATCAGTACATATTTATGTACCACACTAAGTATCTAAAATCCAATTTTAATACTAGTAGTGAACATATTTATGACAAACATATTTGAAGTTAGAGCCTTGCTCGTCTTCAATTCCTTCATGTCTGCCTTGTCCATACGGCAGACACGCTTCTGTGTCCCCGTTTGCCACAATTTAGGCAGACATTTTGGGATATGTCATTTACCTTCCTAGAAGATTATAATGATTTTACCTTTGCCCTTTATCACACTCCAGAAGCCTTTGGCCTTCTGGGATGTCGAAGTAAGATGCGCATTGCGCTTCTCGCCATATTGCAAACTTTGGCTTTGTCTCATTGAGTATAGCCATTAACTCTCCAAGAGTTTACTATTGCAATTTAGTACTTCAAAAATCTAAAATATAGATCTATGAAAATCCTTCAATTTCATTATCATACTTCAAGGATCTAATCCTTAGTTCTGAATAAGAAATTAATGAGTCTATTTGGCAAGCTTATGGATTAAGCATTAAAGTTATCATCACATGAATATTCCAAATATCATGTTCTACTATTTGCTCAACTTCGGGCTTAGGCCTAAGATGTTATTTTATCAAATAAAGTAACTTCTTAGTCTTGAGGACCATCCTGAAAATTATTCCCAAATTGAAAATTAAAGTCGTTTAAATACATTTTCTCCCAGGATTATGTTTTAAACACCAATCTTTCAATTATCTTGATTCTAATAGTCCAACTATTTAATCAACGATTTTAGGTACTATTTATTATAATGATTACTATAGTCTAACTATATAATCAACTATAATTTAATAGATTAAATTCAATTATATTGATTACTATAATCCAATTATAAAATCAACTATTAATTGAATAGTTTAGTTAATATAAATATATTGATTACTATAATTCAATTATATAATAAACTATAATGAATTAGTTTGAATACAGTCCAACTGTTTTAAAACAACATTAAATATTAGTCCAACTAATAAATAATTTATTTGACGAAAAATTTGTAATGAGCGCGTATGGCAAGTAACTAAAAGAAAATTGCAAATTTAATACTTGCCTCCCACTATTTTTCGGCGAGCCTCTAACCCTCTGTGGAGTACTCGGGAAACCTTGTTTCCTAGTGGGCTAGGATCCCGTTAAATAACACACAATCTTGACTTTGGCCAACAAATTGTATGATAATTAACTAGGTAGATGTCTAAGATCAATTGGATCTCATCCAATTCCTAGATCCAGTAGGTGGACATCCAAGTCCGAAACATATATCCTATATATGCCAATATATCCAATATATTGCCTAACTTTTTTCCTCTAAATCAACTAAGCCTTGGCTTTGGCACAACAAACTTAGTGATCCCAGTTAAGCGGAACCCATTCACCATGGAAAGCTTCGTAATCAATGTCGATGGACAAGAAGTGATCTTGAATTTGGCCAACAAATCACAACTTGGACAAGACACCAATATGGAACAAAGCCTTCGTGATTCAAACACATCCTCGACGGACAAAGGCCTTGACTTTGGCCAACAAACCGATGCCAGTCTTGGATCTTGAGTAAGAATCACTCAAATGAAGGAAAAACACTTAATATTTTGTGAGGGTTTTTCGCGTGGAAATTGGCAACCAATTTATTATCTTTGTTAAGGTCTCATCATCATACACCCTTAAACATGCATTCTAAACACATAATAAGGCGCATATAAATAAAATAATAATGATATGCGCTCTCCATTTCCTCTCTCCCGCTAGCATAAGTATTACTTCTACCCGTTACATAACACTTCTAAAGAAACCTCATTTACATTGAGGGGAATAGGTGAGAAGAGAAATACATAGAGTAATGAGGTAATAGGCTGGACACGCAGGTCCAATTAATAAATTCTAAATTTATTACAACAATTTCCAAAATTGCCCCACCCATCTAATATACATCTGATATACATTATTCAGGCATCACAACCATGTATTCACACAAACATGTTATCAATCAATCTAATACAATTAATTAATCTGATAATTAATGACCATCCAATGTTCAAATAACGATTTGATTTTGCGTGAGTCCAACTAATTTTGCGAATAAGTACTCAAAGTACGAATTCTCGAATTATATTAAACTATAAAATTAAATCCAATTCAATTTGCATTTAATACTAATTCGCTTATTTAATTCCAAATTAAATATTACACTTTATTAATAAACTTTTACGACTTAAATTCCAAATTTAATCGTTACGGGTCTCAAAGCCCGATTAACATCCAATGTTAATTTAATTAAAAACCAATGGGCTTTTAATTAATTTCTTAAGGCATGGACTTTTGGTCAACTTGGGTCAAACCCAAAGAATAAAGCCAATTTAAAGGAATCACCCTTATATGCCTAGAAACCAATTTAGGCCCAATTAAAGTTAAAGGTCCATTAAGTCATAATTGGACTTTATGCATATGGTTTTGGGCCCAATTGGATCCAACCAATTTAGTCTAAACCAATCTTGGTACAACCAAGCTCATTAAAGGCCAATAACAACTTTTCAAGCCCAAAATAATTAAATTTCAAAATTCCAATTTCACAATTTAATTACTCAAAGTGTATAGCATAATTAATTAACCAAATCAATATTTCCAAAACACCAATTAGCCTAATTAATCATGCTTATTAACAACAATTAGTGTCCAACACAAATGATCAAAAATCAAACCCATTTTCATGCTATATATGTCTCGACAATTTGGGCAATTTTATGTCCAATTCGAATTCAATCCAATTAAATCAAATTCAACATTAAATCAACATTCCCAATTGATTTCAAGTCATCCAATGAATCAAAAATCAAAAAATTCCAAGACATTTAGGGCACATCATTCTCGGCCAAGCCTCAAAAATTGGGGAAAATTGATCCAATCAAATTTCATGAAATTGATCCAATAAAACTTCAATTAAACATCATTTAAGCATACTCAATCAAGCAATTTCATCAAATCATGCTCAAATTGATTTTACCCAATTTTAACCCTAAAAAGTTTCATGCTCAATATTGGCTCAAGATACCATTGTTTGAATTCTCTAAGGTCCCAAGGATCATTATCAAGCAAAAAACATACATGTGAATACACGAAGAAGTTGCGGAATACTTACATCGATCGGTTGAGGCGATGTGGCGAAGAGCAAAACTTTTAAGCCCTTTAAACATCCTCCAAGGCTCACGACAGTCACTGTTTTTGGTCTCCAAATTCGGTCCAAGCTCCAAGCTTTTGGGTGGTGATTCAAGCTCACAAGTTGGTTTCCCTATCACCTTCGGATGACTCAATGTATAAATGATCACCTAGATGTATAAATGATTAGTGGTCCCTGTGATTTGTTCCTGGACGGAGAATGATATGAGACAGTATCAGTCCACGAAGGATAAATCATTAAATATCCCTAGTCAGAGTATTATCGAGATTGGACATCGATAAATATGTAAAAGACTAGTATTACACTTGTGCACGTTGTAAGGGCACAACAACATAGTTCTCATATATTTAGGTATAGGATACTCATGCAAGTGTAATAGGAGGTTGTGTTTTACCGACGGTACGGGAAACAGCTTCGCTCTGGATAGACCCCTGCGGAATCCCATTGGTAGTATGACTATGTGTCTATGGGAGTCTGCAATCAGGGTAGGTGTATTTGGTCTTAACCTGAGACTTGCACCGCTAATACTTGCGACAATCAATATACTTTGGTTGAGGTCGTCCAGGGCTTTAACAGGTTCTGTGTACGCCAATGTTGGGTATATTGAGAATCGTAGTGTGTTGGGTGTGATGTTAAGACGGAAGTATCACTCTAGTCATATGGAGATGATGGTCACATAGGATACGGAACTCGTTCTCTTAAATGCTCGAGCTATCGGGATATTATGACTAGGTCATGTATATCCGATTATAGAGACTTGTTGCCAGACAACTGATATGTGCTTCGTACGGGGCAGACACAATTCCAGCCCCAGGCCTAGCAGGTGAACATCCGATACTGGATCGACATACACAATACTACGGTATACTACGCTTGATATAGATCACATATTCCTATAAGGATATTTCTGGAGAATTGGGTAGGCATGGCGCTTTGCTAGAAGCCAACATTGTCTTGTAAATCGGTATAAACGTAGTACGAGGTACTTACGTGTTCGGATAGTCCGACGACCGTATTTACTACCAACATATCCGGGGATCTCATGGGTCGCTTCCCGAAGATTCACCGATGATGTATGACTCACACTTTATTAATCTGGGATTAATTAGAAGAGAGAGAAAATTAATCTGGGATAAAATATTAATTAAGAGAGAGAACGATTAATTTGGAATTAATCGATAAAATAATATATTCGATATATTATACGAAATTGGATTTCGACGCGGAATTAAAATTAGATTTTAATTCGGGCGAACGAATTAATTTAGAATTAATTCGTTAGCGACGTGAATAGTGATTTCGCTAGGCGTAATCAGTTAATTACGTCGCGACAGAAAATTCGTTAATTTGGAATTAGCGAACCCGAGCCCGAGATTATTTGCGAGCGCATTCACATTTCGAATTCGAATGCGGCACGCAAGTCAAATCAAACGTCAAATCGCTAGTCACATCAAGCGTCAAATCACATGTCACTTTGAGTGATGTGACAATTTGATTGATTGATTTGAGTGATTGATGTGGTAGTTGAAAAGCTTTAAATGCTTTTTGCTTTTTGGCTTTTGACTTTTGGTTTTTTGTAAAATTGAAAAGTAGTAAATGGTTTATTTTATTTTTGGAAAATACATAAACCAAAATACATTTTTCTTTTTTCAATCCTCTCTCCACTTTTACATTTTCTTGGAAAACCATTTTCCCTCCTCTCTTTCCTTCTCCCTCACTCGGCTTGGAGCCGATTTCTTCCTTAAAATTTCCGGTTTGACCGAACAAAAGGAAGAAGAAGAAGTGCTAGCACACACATTGGTTTATACTATGGTGATAGGGAAGCTTGAAGCTTGGAGCTTCAATGGAGTCATCAATGGCCGATCATGGAGGAGGAAAACCAGCCCAAAACCGAGCAGTCCAGCAGTTCAAGGAGCTCACTACCGAGCTTCAACAAGGAGGAAGAAGTGGCTTGTTCTTCGTAGCATCAAACCCATCAATGTGAGTATGTATTCCGTCTTACTCTTTTGTGTATTCATGCGTTTTTCATGCTTATTTGATGGATCTTGGGACCTAATTAAAAACCAACAATGGTATCTATGAGCTTTTGATCAAGCATGAAAAAGTTCAGGTCTCATTCTTCGGAGCTTCTGCTTTACTGGTTTCATGTTCGGATAGGTTGGTATTGTGTGTTGGGCGATACTTCTATCTACTCCTAGCATGTCCACGTAGGACCAAGCAAATACATTAGCGTATTTGATTAACATTCCCTCTAGTTCCTTCTGCTCATCAGCGGTAACCTCACTCGCAATTATAATTTCCTTGGGGCTTTCAGGAGTACCAAGGTTAAATGCGTTTGTTTTGGTTGAGTTAATGTCAAATATGCTCATGTCGTGCAAGTTAAGGGGAAGAGACTCAGGCAAATAAGCGAAATGAATTTCTTTATTATTAGCGAATGCGGGAGTACAATCAAATAAATCAGGGAAATAAACGTCTTCGTCATCCGTAGCTTTGTCTTCCTCAGTCTCCTTTCTCTCCTCGAGCGTCAGACTCTCTAGCTGCATTAGCTATTCTTCCCACTTGTCTTCCTCATTTACAACTTCTTCTGCATGTGGCTCCTTGCCCATCACGTCCTGGAAGATCTCAAATCCCGGTACCATGATCTCATTGAATTCCACTGGTTCAGGCTCTCATTGGTACCTCATAGCTTTCACGAAGTACTCTGTCAGTTTCAGCCTTTTCTTCTTAGTCTTCGGCTTGTCCTCGTCGGATTTGTATCCCAATCCTCTCTTAGTGGTCTGCCCCTTGAAGTATGGCAGCGTTTCTCCAACACCCGATCATGTGCCTAGCTCAAACTTCATTTTCTCCATGATCCTAGCTACCTTAGGATCCACCTACTCCTCAAAGCTTGCCATCACTTGGAACCTTGTGAAATGATGTATCTCCAAAGCGGCCACAACATTGTCTACCTCAGCTCCGATGGTGACGATCTCCCCCCCATACGGAAACTTGATGACCTGGTGCAAAGTGGAGGGCACGCCCCCAAGCTTGTGAAATCATGGACTCCCCAAAAGCAAAGCGAAAGTGGCCGCGATATCAAGCACACCGTGAACTCAACTTCATCCTCAATTGGGCTCACTCTTGGACTACCGCAGCAAAAGTGCCCTCTACTCCCCGCTTACTATCATCATACGCCTTGATAGTCATGTTGGAGGGACTCAAATTTGTCGACTTCATACCCAACCTCGACAGAATCTTCAAAGGACACACATTGATAAATGATCCATCATCCACCATCACACAAGATGTCCTTTTTTCCATTCACTTCCGCTCTTATGAACAGTGGCCTATTGTGATCTCTTCCCTCCAACGGGAGTTCCTCCTCAGAGAATGTTATCACTTGCAAAGCTTCCTTCTGTACCGACCCTACAAGCATTGTGGGGTTGGCATCCTCTGGTACCACTATCTTACTCAAAGCCTCCACCATGGCGCGTCTGTGCTTCTGTGATGTACACAATAACTCACAAATGCTCACATGTGCTCGTGTCTTCTTCAACTGACACAGCATTACATCTCCTTCAGCATTACCCGCATTCTCTGCCACTTCTCTGCCTTCTGCCAATACTTCATTGTCTTTCTCCGCTACATCACTGTAAAAATGCCCACTGCGCGTCATCTCTTTCACCTCATCATCGTCACTACTCGAGAAGTTCTCCCAGAAATTCTTCACCTGCTCCGTTTTATCCTCACTACTGTTATCCCAAATCCCTAGGCAAAAAGCTTGGCGGTCAAAGGTTTGGAGGACAAGGCTTTCGGGTAGGCCGGAGCTAATCACGTAGGTGGGTGGTGGAATGAAATGATAGTTGGGTATGGGGTTTCTCTGTGTGTTGGGTTGTTCTTTTTCTGGGTCGGGTATTTTGTGGGAGTCAATGAGGTCTTGGATTTCATGCCTGAGGCGGGCGCAACTGTCGGTGTCATGGCCTTTTTGCTGGTGGTAATGGCGATATAGGTTCATATTGAGGTGTGGTGGTGGAAGGTTGGGAAGTGGTCTAGCTTCTTAGGGTTTTAGGAGTCCCTGTCTCTTCAACTTCTCAAGCACCTTAGACAAAGGCTTCCCAAGGTTAGAAAAATACATGTTTCTGATGGCGGAAACCTCAGCAGAAACAGGCTTGGTTCCCGACGGCCCCCTAATGGTCCTCATATTCAGGCCATAAAACTTTCTATTCTCAGATTCTTCCACCTTAATATCCATAACAGTCTCCCTCAACTGTCGAAAATCGCTAATTATAGATGTCATCCTCCTCAGCTTGCCGTAAATAGAGGGCTTAGTGCCCTTGATGATCATCTTGATCTGGTCCTTCTCCGAGGGTCGAGTATGCATCTTCAAAAGTTGGCTCCTCCAATGATCTACATAATCCTTGAAGCTCTCCTCCGGCTTCTGTTTGGTATTCTCCAAGTGGCGAAGTGACAAGTCGATCTCCAAATCCGTGACATACTGATTCAGAAAGGCCTCCGCCAATGCCCTCCAATCATCTTTGACCTTCCTCTCAAGGCCATGATACCACACCATAGGTGCTCCCTCTAGCGACATCCCGAACATCTTCTGAACCTGACGCTTTGACAGACCCACTGAACTCATCACAGAAACATACTATCGGATATGAACCCTCGGATCCATGTTCCCGTTGAACTTGGCTATGTCGGGCATCTTGAACTGAGAAGGCAACTGATCCTCAAAAGTCATGGCCTCGTAGTCTAGCAAGTCCTCATGCTTACCCCTCATCTTGTGGGTAACTGACTCTACCTGATCCCTGAGTTTCTGCAACTCTGCCTGAAACCCGGCTACCCTTCCCGCGCATACTCAGCCATATCATCATCAAACATGGATCTCATCACTCATCCTGATCGGAGGCTCTTCAAGCCTGATGCTCTCAGGGTTTCATGCCCCTCCTGCATGGGGCACTGCCATATTGGCCACAATGGTGGTCAAAGCCTGCAACTGCTCGGTAATCTTAGTGAGATTAGTCTATAGCTGATCCACACGAGAACCCTCGTTCTCTGACTCACTCATGTTCGCTAACTGCTTTTTGACGAGTCTTCATTCTTCTCTAACCCAATGAGTATCTATGGTGGCTTTAAAACTACAAGTTAGCATGGTACATATATGCGTGTGATGCATGAGATATTTAAAATATGTGAGGTGATCAAACAGAATATATTCTTCCAACCTTATTTCTCTCACAGCCGTGGTAAGCCTATTTTTGGTTCTAGATATGGCTTATTTTATGCACCGATGCAAGGTACACAAAATCACTCTCTCCTATGCTACGAAGGCGAACCTTGGCTACCTCGGTCTCTTTCTATTAGTAAGAGACAAAAGCCGCCCATTTACAACATTGGCTAAGCCGATTATGGGATCATGCCATTGTCTAGAAAAGACGAATTGGGCTTTCGGCAACCGTGGTTATGGGGATGAGCTTAGAAGCGTCCAAAAGTATGCAAATATGTCGTAACAGGGCGTATCCTTTCTGGATGAAAGCCAGTGCGGATATCGAACTCGTGCTTCTAGCATATTTGGATCATGTTTGGGCTTTCTAAAGACATCAAGGTTTTCATACAAGTTGGCCCATTATCATTTCAAAGCATTCAATCATATTATTGCGAGGTGCAAACTTGTCCCAGTTGAAAAAAAGGCCCAACAGGCTTACACTTTTGCAATAACATGGCTAAACAACTTCAAATGATAGGGGGCCCAAACACAAAGTGGCCCATTGGCATTTTAGAAGCTTTTGGCCCAATCGTCATAAGACACAACTCATCCTAGTTTAAATGGCCCAACAAGTTAACATCGCCTGACAAGAAGTCCAAATGAATCCAAATGATGATGGTCCAAAACACAAGCATAAAAGGTGGCTTCTATTGGTCATATAACTATGGTTCTCATGCAATTTTACGGGAGTATTAATAAAGGCTCCCGCCGGCGAAGGGTTGCCCACAACTAGGTTCTCCCCACTCAAGGGTTCGAGTGACCAAGTGAGCGCACCTTTTTTATACCCTAAGGTACGTGCCAACGAGTGATGATACCATATAACAATCTGCCGCTTCGAGCGAAAACGACTTCACGATGCATGGATAACTGTTAAATGGATTCCTCTATTGAAAATTCTCTGGAGGGAGGGTAGAGCGAACTCTCTTAAATGCCATTACCTCTTATGCTCTTATCACCTTGGTGACAGGAATAAACAATAGATCTTCCAAATTAGTCCATCATTTTAAGTTTGCCTTAAGGTAAGCTTTGAGTAAATGATTATCTAGATGTCTTCACAGCTTTTCCTTTTGGCTATAAAAAGGTAGTGAGTGAAGGAAGACACCAAATCATTATCTAACTCTAATAATACATTGGTTAAATCAACTTTAGTTTGGAAATTTTTATTAACTTGTCCCACCCACTGTAGACAAGGTTAACTAAAGAAAAATCACAAACATTACAAGACATTATTTCAAGGCCGATTCTCTATCCCCAGTGGAGTCGCCAGACTGTAGGCATGTTACAGAGGTAGAGCGACGCTGTCCGGGCTCGCGGCCCGGTCGGGAGTACGGAGTAGCCCACGGGGGACTAAACCGGAGAAATAAAATTGAGTCGCCAACCAGTGTGAACTGAGAAATAATTTAAGGCCGCACTCACCCCTCGAAAGGGAATACCTCAAACCGTTGGGTTCGGAATGGTCCCTTACTTATGTCAATTGTAATGAAAAGATTTATGCAATAGTATAACCAAGTCTTATGCAAAACATGCAAGATAATTTAATCAACACACAAGTTTCCACACCCATAAACGTAGATAAAAATGAAGGCAAATACATAATTCCATAAACATATTAAACAAAGAAGTGCGAAAATATAAATAAATAATAACAGTAAAAGCGTTGATAATGAAGAGAAATGATTAAGTGTGTAATATAAAAGAAATGACCAAAGAAGCAAACATGCATAAATATGATGAAAGGAGGTCTGTTCACTGTATGTACGTTCGTCAAGCGTTCGTAAACGCGTTCGAACGGGATAAGACCTGATGCATGTAAAATAAAATATTCACGTTCGTATAGCGTTCGGAAACGCGTTCGAAATGGATAAGACCTGATTCATGGTAAAACAGAATGCACGCGCGTTCGAGTAGCGTTCAGAAACGCGTTCGAACAGAAATGAGACAGAATGTTCGCATTCGTATAGCGTTCAGAAACGCGTTCGAACGGGATAAGACCTGATGCATGGTAAAAAAGAATGCATGCGCGTTCGAGTAGCGTTCGGAAACGCGTTTGAATGGAAATGAGACAGAATATTCGTGTTCGTATGGCGTCCGGAAATGCGTCGAACGGGAATGAGACAGAATGTTCACGTTCGTATGGCGTCCGAAAACGCGTTCGAAATGGATAAGACCTGATGCATGGTAAAAAAGAATGCATGCGCGTTCGAGTAGCGTCTGTAAACGCGTTCGAACAAGATTACCAAAGTGGCATCTAAAATGACACAAACACATGCGCGAATACTTCTTAAGCGGTACGTGGAGTTATATCCCAAGTACAGACCGCACTACCGTCCATTCGGATTCGGCTACGAAATTTATGTCTGGGTTTCCCTCCGATATACCACAAAAGGCAACACTCAAGCACTAACACAACATGAATGTAAAGTGAAGAATGAAAACATAACAACCAAAAAGGGTAAATGACATGATCAACGGAAGAATGGCACAACAAAACTATGGTAAATGTAGCCTTTGGGCATTTCCCTCAAATAGATTACCTTTAATCCAATATGATTAGCCCATGCGCACTAGATTGTAATGCATGAGTAAATAAAGCAATGACATGCAGAAAGTAAATAACGAAATAATAAAAGAGATACGACCAAGGCCGACATCTATATGAGACCTCGTAAGCCTTATTGAACGTATTTCACATTCAATCAAACGTACTTCGTCCAGCGCGGTAAAACATCGTGGTAAAGGTAGCCTCTTGGCTTGCTTCAAATTGATGACCTTTAATCCAACGTGATTAGCCCAAGCGCACTAGATTAACAATGCATAAATAAAGAAACAACACATAGAAAATACATAGCGGAACAATAAACACAAAAATGCCTAAGACATGATAAAGGAACCTGTCCAGAATGCCCACGTTCGTGTAGCGTTTGGAAACGCGTTTGAATGAGGTGAGGTAGAATACATGTGTTCGAGTAGCGTTCAGGAACGCGATCGAACGGGATGATGAAAGTGGCATCCATAATGCAATAAACACATGCGGGAATGTTTCCCCAATCGGTACGTGGAGTTGTATCCTAAGTACAGACCGCACTACCGTCCATTCAGATTCGGCTACGGAATTTATGTCTGGGTTTCCATCCGATATATCACGAGAGGCAACACTCAAGCGTTAACATAATACAATCATGAAAATAGACGTGATGTATGATAATTCATATAACAATAAATAAACGAAGAGACAAATATGTGAAATAACAAGGAAGATAAAAAACACAAAACAAATGCGGGATAATAAAACGACGATAAACGTGAATTAAATGCGAAATGATAAAAAGCTAATAATATGAAATAAATGTGCGATAAATAAATAACGGAACGTCAAAGGAAGATGTGACCAAGAGTTTGATCGTCTTTGATGTAGGACTTCGCACACCCGGTTGGACATATTTCATGTCCACCCGAGCGTGCCGCATCCAAAACTACAAAATAAAAAAGTAATAAATAGTGCCCTCAGGTCTTACCTTTTAAGTTGCTCCTCGGAAGTGCGTTACGTCATCGCCGGAAGGGTTAGTGCTCCGTAACTTTCCTGGTTTACTGGTTCAATATTTTCCTTCGTTGTTCCGCTATTTTGGGCCGCCGATTTCTCTGGTTTTTCTACTGTTTTATCTCGGTTTCTTCACTGTTTTGGACTCGGTTTTGGGGTGATTTTTGGGACTGGTTTTACTAACTGTTTAAAGGGTTTTTATGGAATGTTTTTGTGCCGATTTTTCTGGTTCGGGGGGGGGACTCTCGGCTTATGGCTTGTGGGCAGTTTTGGTTTGTTGCTGCGTGTCCTGGGACGCGACTAAGGGTAGTTTAGGCGAGTAATATGTGTTATTGTTTGGGGTTGTTCATGTGAAGCCGTCTGTCTTAGTGTGTGTTGCTTCATGGGGGGTAGCTTCAAGTGGCTTTTTGTGAGTGGAGAGACTTATGG
>SKCR01053165.1:0-31944 GCA_019454045.1 Zanthoxylum bungeanum | reverse complement strand
CAAATGGGGCTTGACCGAAACACATGAAGCACAAAGAAATGAGCTTGGCAGAGAGCTTCAATGGTGAAGAAATTTTTGTGTTTCATCGCATCTCAAATCCGATCAAAGTGAGTATTTTCGCAACTTTTACTTTGATGTATTCGCACTTTTCATAGCTAATTTGATCTTGGTTGACCCTAGAAAACCCAACACTCACACACTACACCTTCATATCATTTGTAGTGAACTTAGATTTCTTGGGTTAGCAACTCACGCTTTAATCTTCTTATCTTGTGAGTACCCAAGTTGTACTTTAAACTTCCTTATCTAAAACAATTTATGGTTGGGAAATCCCTTTGTGAGTGGGCATACTCAAAGGGTGATTTTTAAAAGGTTGTGAGTGAGCCTAAGAAAAAAAGTCATTGTAAGGGTTTAATAGTGAGCCATTGGAAAACTCTTGTGTAAAGGTTTGGTGTGAACCTAGAGAACAAAAACTCTTGGTTGCGAGTGAGCCACGGAAAGCTCGGTGTAAGTTATTGATTCAACTTAGGAAAAGATTCAAGCACGACTTAGGGGAGTGGACATAGGCATTGTTCGCCAAACCACTATAAATCAACCGGGTGTTAATTTCTTTATCCCTTAAACTCTTACTTATTGCAAGTTTTATCTTACATATGCATTTTGTTTAGAAAACTTACGTTTATGCAATATATTGTAATTGAGAAAATTGACCTAACCTTAATGGTTAAGCTACTAGTTTATGGAGTAAAATCGAAAAGAATTTTGATTCCTCAATATTAGGCCATTACCCAATTCACCCCCTCTTGGGTATAAAGAATTGTTTGTTGTGTGCTGTTGGAGTTTCTACGGCCCCGAGGATCGAATACAAAGAAGCAATAAGTGTGAATAATCGAGGAAGTTGCGGAATACTTACATCGATTGGTTTGAGCGACGCGGCGACGAACAAAAATCAACTTTCTGCCCACTGAAGTCATGGCAGTGAGCTGTGTGGTGTCTCCATTTTCGGCCATTGTTGGTCCTTCGTCAAGCTCCAAGTTTCGTCAAATGATTCCAAGCTCATGGGTGGACTTCCCTATCACCTTCGCATGTCTCTCGAAGTGCTAGCTCTTGATGATTTTGCCACAAAATCACCACACTTTTGCTTCCCTAGCTCACGGCAGTGAGCAAACCAGAGAGAGAAGAAAAATGCAGCCCCTTGGGCGAAAAGAGAGGGAGAGAAGAAAGAGAAGAGAGTGAGTTAGTGATGGTTGGCACAAAGTGTGTATCTAATACCACTTTTTATTTTCCAAAACTCAATTAATGATTCAAAATCAAAAAACAAATACCAAACATTTAAATATACTAAATGTCTATCATGCCTCACAATTGAGTGTATCACACTCCACCATCAACTTCCATCAAGTCACATCACTCAATCAATCAAGTGACAAGTTGTCACAACACTCAAAGTGACTAATGATTTGACGCTTGATGCGACTAGCGATTTGACGCTTGATTTGACTTGCGTGCCGCATTCGAATTCGAAATGCGAATGCGCTCGCAAACAATCCCGGGCTCGGGTTCGCTAATTCCAATTAACGAATTCTGTCTTGCGACGTAATTAAATGTTTACGCCTAGCGAAATCACTATTCACGTCGCTAACGAATTAATTCTAAATTAACTCGTTCGCCCGAATTAAAATCTAATTTTAATTCCACGTCGAAATCCAATTTCATTTAATATATCAAATATATTATTTTATCGATTAATTCCAAATTAATCAATCTCTCTTTAAATGATATTTTATCCCAGATAAAATATCTCCGCAATTAATCCCAGATTAATTTTCTCTCTCATCTAATTAATCCCAGATTAATAAAAGTGCGAGTCATACGTCATCGGTGAATCTTCGGGAAGCGACCCATGAGATCCCCGGATATGTTGGCAGTAAATTCGGTCGTCGGACTATCCGAACACGTAAGTACCTAGTACTACGTTTGTACCGATTTACAAGACAAGGTTGGCTTCTAGCAAAGCGCCATGCCTACCCAATTCTCCAGAAATATCCTTACAGAATATGAGGATCTATATCAGGCGTAGTATACGTAGTATTGCGTATTTCGATCCAGTATCGGATGATCACGTGCTAGGCCTGGGGCTGGTGGAATTGTGTCTGCCCCGTACGAAGCACATGTCGGATGTCTGGTAACTAGTCTCTATAATCGGATAAACTGACCTTGTCATTTTATCCCGATGACTGCAGTACATAAGAGAACGAGTACCGTATCCTACGTGACCATCATCTCCATATGACTGAGTGATACTTCCGTCTTGACATCACACCCAACACACTACGATTCTCGATATCCCAGAAGAGGCGTACACAGAACCGGTTAAAGCCCTGGACGACCAAACCAAAGTATATTGATTGTCGCAAGTATTAGCGGTGCAAGTCTCAGGTTAAGACCAAATACACCTACCCTGATTTCGGACTTCCATAGACACATAGTCATACTACCAATGGAATTCCGAGGGGGTCTATCCAGAGCGAAGCTGTTTCCCGTACCATCGGTAAAACACAACCTCCTATTACACTTGCAAGTATCATATACCCAAACATATGAGAACTATGCCGTTGTGCCCTCACAACGCGCACAAGTGTAATACTAGTCTTTACGCATTTATCGATGTCCAATCTCGATAATACTCTGACTAGGGATATTTAATGATTTATCCTTCGTGGACTGATACTGTCTCATATCATTCTCAATCCAGGAACAAATCAAGGACTTCTATCATTTATACATCTTGGTGATCTAATCACAAATGATAAGAGTGCAATCTCCTTTGTCACATAGTTAATTTGTACAACAACCATGATCTGTACAAATAGTGACGCTATGGGTCATAATTGTCCAACAATCTCCCATTGGCCTATAGCCAGTCACTCGAGTGTCTACACCCGAACTATGTACGGTTGGCTCAAACTGCTGAGAAAAGCTTTCGTCAGCGGATTTGCATGATTATCATCTGATGCGATTTATTCGATCATCACATCGCCACGATGTATGATCCGAACGAATCAGATGAATATCGAAGTATGTATCTGGATCGTTGATGAGACCATTAATTCTTTAGCCTGCGTTGTAGCCTAGCTCAGCTGCTAAAAGAACTATATCTAATCTAATTAGATTTGTTATCGACCCAAATGGCTTCTATTGCTGCCTCAGCTGCAACAATAACCCATTTGTTGTTTATTCGGTAACAGTATCTTGCTTGGAAGATTTCCAGCTCACTGTACCGTTATTCAAACTGTATAGTACCGTTTGCGACTTTAGTCATTTTATCGGTAGGAAACTTGCAGTAGTGAACCCAGTCACTTCAAGTTCTCTTTCTCCATAGTTAAGACAGCATCCTTAGTTCTCTAAAAAACTAAGATGTTCTTAACTTCAATCCAGTGACTATCACTTGGATTGGCCCGATTGTGAATCCATATGCTCAAAGCGTATGAGACACCAGGTCACGTACATTTTTCAATGTACGAGTTCTCGGAGAGTGTTTATGAAAGCCAAGCTTTCACCGATTGTTTTATGGGAATATCATTTCCAAGAAATGACATATTATCATTATTTATAGGACAGCCACTGTCAGTGCGCTCCCACTACCCTCTTATATACACAATAATCATTTCGTTTTGAATTAAATCATAAACTATTATGATTACATCAAAACGATAATTCCAAGAACCAATGCTTGCTTCAATCCAAACATGGATCGAATAACCTGCAAACCTTGTTTGCTAGTTATGGTACGACAAAACCGACAGGATGTTTGTAAACATCCTCCAAAAGGTTTCCGTTTAAGGAAAGCGATTTTCCCGTTCAAGCTGTCATATTTCATAAATGAAACATGCAGCTTTAGCAAGCATTATCCAAATGGATTTACCATGGCAACAGTAAAAGGTTGAATCGTAATCAACACAATGTTGATAACGATACCTTTCCGCTAAAAGCCTAGCTTTATACGTTGGTATGTTGCCATCCATGTATGTCTTCCTTGAAGACTTATATAGTACCAATAGGCACAATGCCTTGCGGTACATCAACTAGTATCCAAACTTTTTGATATACATGGAATCCATTTCGGATTCATGGCACTTTGCCATAATAGGGAGTCGATACCTTGTATCACTTCCTCATACGTAGTCAGTTGGTATTCCTCAAGATTGACATCTTTATGAGGTGAGATCAGAAACCCATACCCCAGGTTGTTTTCTGACTCTCTCCGACATACGCGGTTCTTGTGTATTCGAAGATTACTGGTATAGTTTCATCCTTGATGAACTATTGTGTTCCATTAAGATTCGGTGCCTGGAACGTATTACTCCGATTTTCATCGAGTTTTACTATCCTCCCACTTACCACTGCATATCGGTATTCCTCTTAGGAAAACCGCATGGTGAGCAACAATTAAATTGTTCTCTTGTGAGTTGTATAGTACTATACTTTGGTATCCCTAGGATAACCTACAATTGGCACTTATCCAATTTGGGTTTTGTTTGGTATCATCCAAACATATGCCTAGCATACCCAAATTTCAGGAATGAGAAACCCGGTTTCTTTTCTGTTCATATCTAATATGAAATCTGTCAAACAGATTTTTATGGAACCTTATTCAAAATAAGTTTGCACTGTTAAATGCTTATCCGTTGAAGGAAATGGTAGCTCAGAGCGACTCATGATTAACCTTATCATGTCCAACAAAATTCGGTTACTCTTGTTCGGACACACCGTCAAATTGACGTGTTCCGGGAGGAGTCCTCATTGAAAGAATAATACTCTTTCAAGTATATAGAAACTTATTGCTTAAGTATTTTCCATTACGGTCTTACCGTGACGGTTTAATACTTTAGCCGATCTGTTTGTCTATTTCGTGTCGAAACTTAAAAGTTTTCGATTTGTGTTTCAAAAGAAACACATAACCATAACGCGATGCCACATCCGTAAAGGTCACGAAATATTCATATCCACTCTAGCCTAGCTAGACATGGGCCCACTTGCTTCACTATGAACTAGGGCTAACAGATCGGTGGCATTTACACTTTTACCAAGTAAATAAGTGTTTTAGGCACTTTGCCCAATAAACTAGATTCGTAGACTTTATTTGAATTGAATCAAATCAGTCCTAGTACCCACTCTTCGAAAGTGTGGATATACGAGTCTTGTTTGATTGTGTCCCAGACAACAATGCCACAATAGTTTCTTCTGATCAAATCAGTTTGAGCTATTTGTTTGTCATGTTATACGTTTGAGATTTATTTATATTCAAAATATAAATTCTGTTATTCACATCTAATGTGTTTATCTCAATATCATCTTTATATAATAAAACACTTTAGTGTTCTAGAATATAAAGGTCCTCAAGCGAATGGATAAACACTGATATAGAGATAATGTTTCTAGTCA
This sequence comes from Zanthoxylum bungeanum, assembly GCA_019454045.1. Classification (NCBI taxonomy): domain Eukaryota; kingdom Viridiplantae; phylum Streptophyta; class Magnoliopsida; order Sapindales; family Rutaceae; genus Zanthoxylum; species Zanthoxylum bungeanum. The sequence continues at coordinate 26,499 of SKCR01053165.1, read as the reverse complement.
AACTAGTTACATTATAACAGTTTCCAAATTTAAGTACACACCCGAAGGTAGTTCCTAAACTTAGGTATCTACGGAAAACAGCGACTTTCGTCCGTTTCCAATTCGCAGATTAATCTCAATGAAGTCAGTATCCTGCTCATAGCAGATTCTGAACATCAATACATATTTATGTATCACACTAAGTATCTAAAATCCAATTTAATACTAGTAGTGAACATATTTATGACAAACATATTTGAAGTCAGAGCCTTGCTCGTCTTCAATTCCTTCATGTCTGCTTTGTCCAAACGGCAGTCACGCTTCCGCGATCCCGTTTGCCACAATTTAGGCAGACATTTTGGGATATGTCCATTTATCTTTCCAAAAGATTATAATGATTTTGCCTTTGCCTTTTCAACATTCCAGAAGCCTTTGGCCAAGCCTTGGTTTCTAGAATATCGAAGTAAGGTGCGCCTTGCGCTACTTGCCTTATTGCAAACTTTGACTTTGTCTCCTTGAGAATAGTCATTAACTCTCCAAGAGTTATTATTGCAATTTAGTACTTCTAAAATCTAAGTATAGATTTATGAAGATCCTTCAATTTCATTATCATACTTTAAGGATCTAACCCTTAGTTCTGATTAAGAAATTAAGGAGTCTACTGCGACAAGCTTAATGGATTAAGCACTAAAGTTATCATCACATAAATCTTCCAAAGATTATGCTCTACTATTTGCTTAACTCCGGGCTTAGGCCTAATATGTTATTTATCAAATAAAGTAACTTATTATTTTCCAGGACCATCCTGAAATTTATTCCCAATTTGAAAATTAAACCATTTAAATACATTTTCCCTAGGATTATGTTTTAAATGTCAATCTTTCAATTTTATCTTGATTTTAATAGTCCAACTATTTAATCAACGATTTAGGTACTATTTATTATAATGATTACAATAGTCCAACTATTTAATCAACTATAATTTATTTGTTTGAATACAGTCCAACTGTTTTATTAAAAACAATGATTAAATATTAGTCCAACTAACATTTAATTTATTGACGAATGATATTTGATTTGAGCGCGTATGGCAAGTAATTAAACGAATATTGCAAATTCAATCTTGCCTCCCACTATTTTTCGGCGAGCCTCTAACCCTCTGTCGAGTACTCGGGAAACCGTGTTTCCTAGTGGGCTAGGATCCCGTTAAATATCACACAATCTTGACTTTGGCCAACAAATTGTATGATAATTAACTAGGTAGATCTCTAAGATCAATTGGATCCAATCCAATTCCTAGATCCAGTAGGGGGACATCCAAGTCCGAAACATATATCTTATATATGCCAATATATCCAATATATTACCTAACTTTTTCCTCTGAATCAACTAAGCCTTGGCTTTGGCACAACAAACTTAGTGATCCCAGTTAAGCGTGACCCATTGACCATGGAAAGCTTCGTAATCAATGTCGATGGACAAGAAGTGGTCTTGACTTTGGCCAACAAACCACAACTTGGACAAGACACAATATGGAACAAAGCTCTCGTGATTCAAACACATCCTCGACGGACAAAGGCCTTGACTTTGGCCAACAAGCCAATGCCAGTCTTAGATCTTGAGTAAGAATCACTCAATGGAAGGAAAACGCTTAAATTTTGTGAGGGTTTTTCGCGTGCAAATTGGCAACCAATTTATTATCTTTGTTAAGGTCTCATCATCATACACCCTTAAACATGCATTCTAAACACATAATAAAGCGCGTATAATAAAATAATAATGATATGCGGATGGATACTTTACACAATGATCCTAGATCAAATCTCTCAATTTCCTCTCTCCCGCTAGCACAAGTATTGTTTCTACCCGTTACACTACACTTCTAAAGAAACCTCATTTACATTGAGGGGAATAGGTGAGAAGAGAATACAAAGAGTAAGGAGGGTAAAGGCTGGACACACAGGTCCAATTAATAAATTCCAAATTTATTAAACAATTTCTAAAATTTTATTTTTGCCCCCCCACCCATCTAATATCCATCCCGATATACATATTCATGCATCGCAACAACCATGTTTTTCACACAAGCATGCTATCAATCAATTAAATCAAATTAATTAATCTGATAATAATGACCATCCACATGTTCAAACAAACGATTTGATTTTGCGGCGATTAATATCCAATATTATTTAATTAAAGTCCATGTGCTTTTAATTAATTTCTTTAAGCGTGGACTTTTGGTCAACTCGGGTCAAACCCAATAACCAAAGTCCAATCAAGGAGTAACCCATAAGCCTAGAAATCAATTTAGGCCCATTAGGCCCAATTAAATTATTAAGGTCCATTAGTCGCATTTGGGCTTTATGGAAGCGGTTTTGGGCCCAATTGGATCCAACCAATTTAGCCTAAACCCAACTTGGTACAACCAAGCCCAATAAGCCCAATAACAACTTTCAAGCCCAATTTTACAAAATAGGCCCAAATAATTAATTCCAAAAAATTCCAAATTTCTCAATTAAATTACCAAAGTGTATAACATAATTAATCACCCAAATAATATTTCTAAACATCAATTAGCCTAATTAATCATGCTCATTAACATTAAATCATGTCCAACACAATTTAACAAAAATCAAACCCAAACATGCTTATAGCTCTCGGCAATGGGGAATTTTATGTCAATTCCGAATTCAATCCAATTAAATCCAATAACATTAAATCAACATCCTCATCGTTTCAAGTCATCCAATGATCAACGAAACAAAAATTACAAGAATTAGGGCATCTAACCTCTCGGCCAAGCAAGGAAATTTGGGGGAAAAATGTTCCAAACATAATTTCTTGAAATTGATCAATCAATCTTCAATTCAACATCAATTAAGCATACTAAATCATCCAATTTCATTAATCATGCTCAAAATCAATTTACCCAATTTTAAGCCATAAATTATATTTCATGCTTTTCAATCGCTCTGATACCATTGTTGGAGTTTCTACGGCCCCGAGGATCGAATACAAAGCAAGAAATAAGTGCAAATACAATCGAGGAAGCTGCGGAATACTTACATCGATCGGTTGAGCGACGCGGCGACGAACAAAAATCAACTTTCTGCCCACTAGAAGTCACGGCAGTGAGCTGCTGTGGTGTCCTCCATTTTCGGCCATTGTTGGTCCTTCGTCAAGCTCCAAGCTTCGTCAAATGATTCCAAACTCATGGGTGGACTTCCCTATCACCTTCGCATGTCTCTCGGAGTGCTAGTTCTGATGATTTTGCCACAAATCACACACACTTTGCTTCCCTTAACTCACGCAGTGAGTGGCAAACCAAAGGAAGAAAATGGCAGCCCCTTGGGCGTGAAAGAGAGGGAGAGAAAAGAAAGAGTGAGTTATGTGATGGTTGGCAAAAGTGTGTATCTAATACCACTTTTTAATTTCCAAAAAATCAATTAATTGATTTCCAAAATCAAAAAAACAAATACCACATTTAAATATATTAAAGGTATCATGCCATCACACTTGAGTGTATCACACTCCACCATCAACTTCCATCAAGTCACATCACTCAATCATCAAGTGACAAGTTATCACATCACTCAAAGTGACTAATGATTTGACCCTTGATGCGACTAGCGATTTGAGGCTTGATTTGACTTGCGTGCCGCATTCAAATTTGAAATGCGAATGCGCCGCAAACAATCCCGGGTTCGGGTTCGCTAATTCCAAATTAACGAATTTTTCGTTGCGACGTAATTAAATGATTACGCCTAGCGAAATCACTATTCTCGTCTAACGAATTAATTCTAAATTAACTCGTTCGCCCGGATTAAAATCTAATTTTAATTCCGCGTCGAAATTCAATTTCATTTAATATATCAAATATATTATTTTATCGATTAATTCCAAATTAATCGTTATCTCTCTTTAATGATATTTATCCCAGATAAAATATCTCCGCAATTAATCCCAGATTAATTTTCTCTCTCATCTAATTAATCCCAGATTAATAAAAGTGCGAGTCATACATCATCGGTATATCTTCGGGAAGCGACCCATGAGATCCCCGGATATGTTGGCAGTAAATTCGGTCGTCGGACTATTCGAACACGTAAGTACCTAGTACTACGTTTGTACCGATTTACAAGACAAGGTTGGCTTCTAGCAAAGCGCCATGCCTACCCAATTCTCCAGAAATATCCTTACAGGAATATGAGGATCTATATCAGGCGTAGTATACGTAGTATTGCGTATTTCGATCCAGTATCGGATGATCACGTGCTAGGCCTGGGGCTGGAATTGTGTCTGCCCCGTACGAAGCACATGTCGGATGTCTGGTAACTAGTCTCTATAATCGGATAAACCTGACATTGTCATTTTATCCCGATGACTGCAGTACATAAGAGAACCAGTACCGTATCCTACGTGACCATCATCTTCATATGACTGGAGTGACACTTCCATCTTGACATCACACCCAACACACTATGATTCTCGATATACCCAGAAAGAGGCGTACACACAGAAACCGGTTAAAGCCCTGGACGACCAAAACCAAAATATATTGATTGTCGCAGTATTAGCGGTGCAAGTCTCAGGTTAAGACCAAATACACCTACCCTGATTTCGGACTTCCATAGACACATAGTCATACTACCAATGGAATCCGAGGGGGTCTATCCAGAGCGAAGCTGTTTCCCGTACCATCGGTAAAACACAACCTCCTATTACACTTGCATGAGTAGCCTATACCCAAACATATGAGAACTATGCCGTTGTGCCCTTACAACGCGCACAAGTGTAATACTAGTCTTTTACGCATTTATCGATGTCCAATCTCGATAATACTCTGACTTGGGATATTTAATGATTTATCCTTCGTGGACTGATATTGTCTCATATCATTCTCAATCCAGGAACAAATCATAAGGACCTCCTATCATTTATACATCTTGGTGATCTAATCACAAATGATAAGAGTGCAATCTCCTTTGTCACATAGTTAATTTGTACAACAACACCATGATCTGTACAAATAGTGACGTTATGGGTCATAATTGTCCAACAAGTGCTTGAGGTAATTTCAGAAAGAAGGACACATTGGAACCAAAAGAAAAAGGCGGGCACTATGAAAAACCAGGGTGGTACCATTTTGAATTGGATATAAGGGTATCGGTTGGAATGACATGAGAAACGTCTTAAGTATTAAACAAGGAAATGATGGGCAATTGAAAGCACTTTTCATTAAAAAAGGGTCATCTCAAGGCTGTTTATTAAAGATAAAGCCACATTCAATGAAGGAACATTCCACCATCAGTTCAAGTCCTGCATTTAATGAAGGATAAAAAATATTAGTCGAGAAAACAACTCCAATGTCATTAACTAAATCAATTGGGCCGTATTTGGAGGGAATTATTGACAAGAAAAAATTATAATAATCACTCAATCAATCTAACAGTCGAATCACCTAATCGACATCACATCCAAATAGCCCAATCGGCCTGACAATCATATCGCTCAATTGGGCTAACCTGCATATAGCTATATCAGTAGCCCAATCATCCCAACCAATTGAAACAACGCCCGATTCAATGAGAAGTTGCACAAATATGACTAAGTAGTTGAAGGATGTAGTACACGTTTATAGTTATTGATGTAAGTAGCACACCATAACATGGAGCATAACCTGACAGTTACCATAATAATGGGGCATGACAGGGGCAATTGCCACAGCTAGCAGAAGAGAAGTAGGAGAGAACTATAAGATAATAGAACTCAACCATTCAAGTAGTTACCAAATGGTTATTTGTGCCACTATATAAGCCCAAAGTCAAATCTAGAGAAAGGAAAATAATCAAAAGACTCTTATGAGCAATGTAATTTTCTTTTATCTAGAGTAATCAATTAGGATTTTGTGATTGTGCCCCTTGGAGTCATTCCTCAATAAAATCATTCACCCATTTTTTGACTTTTGGTTCCAAGAAGTTTGAACCTTATTGGCTCTCTTTTTACTATTCAATAATAAGATAAGATATTCGAATGGCACAACATGAGTAACTATATGATAGTAAGTGTACCTTTCATACTTAGTATTCATTATTCGTAGAGGATGATTCCTTAGTTGAAAGAGATAATGGTTAGAATATATAATTATGTTTTATTCAATGAAAGCATAATGTATATTGTGTCGTGTACGAGACTTGAAATCAATACGGTCGTAAATGTTAAGAGACATTTTGATTTAAGTCATGTAAAGATAATAAGATGGCTATAAAATATATCATAAGTTATCTATTAAACATATGTTTCTGATTCATGAAGAAAATCACTTACGTTATGAGGATATAAAAATTCAAAATTTCATTTTTTACATTGTTGTTAGAAATGCTATATATAGTTAGAAATACACGAATAAGATGCCACAACTAATTCACCACACTAGCCAGAATTCGTTGTGAATTATAAAGTAATAGAGTAATCGTGCAGATTAGAAAGTTTGTTGTTGTGCTTAGAGTTGTCTGAATAGCGATACAGATGTGATCCATGTATACTATAAAGACTCTGTAGCTGAAGCACAAACTATAAAATCGAAGACGCATATGAGAACTATAGATATGGAACGAAAGTTAGGGTATTAATGAGACGTTTGAGTTTAAACTCATTATGATATAGGAGACTACTTACTAGGGCCAACCTCATGAGATTTATGTGAGCTTATGGAGGCCATATGTAAATGATATCATTGAGATTGGCACCAAAGTAAGTGGGAGATTGTTGGAATTATTGCTCGAGTGCTAATTCGTATTATAATTATAATATCGATTATAATTATGGACAGTGATCTTTTCTGTTACATTATTTAATATTTGGTACTATCTCTTATCTTTTACGTATAGGGTTAATCTAATTTTTTAGATCTAATCTAAATGTGATTTAGACTGATGTACGAGAAAGATAAAAACCCTAGAATATTTATCGTAGTGACGAAGTTACAATGAGTTATAATTAAAATTGAGAAATATCACTATTTGAAATATTCTTAAATAGAATTCCTAGTTGATGATTTACTAACACCGGTGGGTTGATAAATCCATGACATTGTACATGTTGAGTATCGGGATACGATCCTGATGGTTTATCTCAATAAGTTATGAGCTTAGAAAACTCGTATAAACATGTGGGTATTTTGTACTCATTGTGGATCAAAATGGAATGACTTATAAAAGATTCTTAATATAAAAACTCACATAACCATTAATAGGAAGTTTTCTCGAGAAAAGTATTATATGTGGTCATCTGACATGAGATGTCGCTATTTTTTTATTTGTGATCCTCAATACTTTGTCATGTATGTCAGAAATCTTTTATGATCTGGTCTTTATATGTTTGTTGGGTGTGGACTAATGCACAAGTTAACTTGTGTGTATCGGATAGGATTTGTCATCCCATTGTGAGAGGGATATATATCTAGATATTCGAGATTGTATTTGTTAGGGTTTTGGCGCGGGCGCAGCGGAAGCTCACGGTTCGGGTGAAATCGTAATTTTAAAACTTTTTAAATTACCGAATGAATTATTCAATATCTAATATGAATAATTCCTTCATATTTCACCTAAACATATTTATTCGATATCAAATAATGACATAAATAGTTAAGAAACAACGCGAAATTTTTACGAAAATATTTTTCCGCAAAACGGCATAAAACATGTTTTTGACCGAACCGACCACCCAATGCACATAAGGGCTGCCAGGTTAGCCCCAATAGTGCTAGGACAGTTCATGGACTACCCAAACAGTGACCAATTCACTGTTTGGGCAGCCGTCACCCGGTTGGCTCAAAAGTCACCCGGTAAAGCCGTTTTTCGCCTTTTTCACCGTTTTCACTTATTTCAACACTCCGAAAAATTTCTGGCAATTGTTCCAACACCCAAAACACATCCAATACATTTATATGACATCATTTTCATCACAACAAACCCAGTTTTCCATATCTGATTTTTGTAACAAAAATTATCAATTTTTCATGCTTTAATCCAACTTTCTCAATGTTAATCATATTAATACTGACACCAATTCAAGCCACCACCATGAAGCACCCAAGAAAAATTCTAGGCATTACAAGAGTGGTCATAACACTCTAAAAAGGACACATATCATCAAATGATTAAATTGATCCAATATTACAATAATATCATTTAAATCAACTTCACACATGCAATAAGTCTCCAAATCCATCTTCAAATCCAAAAAGGCCCCAAATTCTTAAGAAAGGAAGAACCCTAGAATCTCACTAGATCATCAAGAAACAAGAAACATGATTTCTAAGCTAGGGATGTATAGAATTACCTTTAATTCTTAATTCATTAAGCCTTTTTCCTGATTTTCTTCATTTTCTTCTTTGAATCATCAGCAAAGTTTGAGAGCCTTTTTGAAATGAAATTTTCGGCCATTGGAAGCCATTAGAGAGAAAAGAAAAAAAAATTCCCTTTCTAAATTATCATGACCAACTTTCTAGGGCCATTATGGTCATTTTTACAATTTAATCTAATTAAATATAATAAGCTTTAATTTGACAAATCAAATTTGCACACTTAAAGCTTAATAAAATCATGCCATTTGTAAAAATAATAATCAAATATTTTCCATAACAATTATGAAAAAGTATATCATTTAATTATTCAAATATTTAACATTTAAATATTTAAATAATTAATTAATTAATATAATATAATTATTATTATATATGTATTTTTACTTACATTAAATAACAAATACATATATTAATAGCATGTGTCAAGTCTCATTTGACAATTAATTAATGTGTATCTAATCAAATTATGTATCAAATATAAATACACAATAATTACGATTGACCAAAAAAATGCCCTTATGCATGTGCTTTCATTTAATTGTTTAAACGATCCGAATTAACTTATTTAATCTGGTGAAGTATTATGAATAATCTGTATTATTCATAACGCGTTGCCCAAATGCTCAACGAGTACACTTCATATTGTGGGACTCTCTAAATTTAGGTTTATCCGTCACGAAATCCAATTTCGTGTCCATAATTCACCCACTCATGAATTATGACGACCACGGATAATCTTGCTAAACTATGCAAGTCGAGGTCATTGCATACGTATAATCCCTCCGTCATAGGCTATCCATATTATACCTGGGATATAGATAAACAACGTCAAATCCTTATGGTATAATAAAGTCGACTTCAAATTAACGATCTTTAAATAACACTCGTAACTTGATTCTGAAGTTATACCACAGCCATGGATTTACTAGATCGCAAACACGTGTGTAGGATACTTATGCCCTATACACAGGACTGACTGATTTTATCTTGATACGCACTGGATATCATGAGCATCGGTCCATACCCAACGAACAGGCGGAGGTCTGATCTAAATAGATCAGTGACGTGACTGCCATCAAAGTGTGGAGGATAACTCATATATCCACTGTGTTATCTCAATTCGAATGACCACTATGCTCGCTCAACTCGATAAGATTCCTATTGACGTTGGTGTACCATCTATTAGGAATCTTCAGTGAATCATTCAGTGTTTATCAAATAAATACCAACATGTCTATACGAGTATCCCGAGACTCATGGTTCATTGGATAAAACCATCGGACCAAGTCACGATATACGATATTGTACTGGTCTCAGCGGAATTTACTAACCGACCCATGTTAATAAATCTTGACCATGAACTTTATTTAAGATATACAACTTATAGTGATGCTTCTCAATGTCAATTACAAACTACGTTGTAACTGCGCACTACGTTGTAAATCCTAGGGTCTTTGTCTAATATACACGTATCACTAAATCAGATTTAGTTACAATCTAATCATAATTATATATCTAATCATAATTAGATCGAATATGTATATAAAAGATAAGAGGTGATACCATTAAATAAGTAATATTATGGAAAAATGCATTGATCGTATCATATACACATCTCAATGTGTATCACATACTCATGGCCCTCAAGAGCTCACCTAGCACTCAAAAGGTAGGAAACAAGAAATAGGTACGCTATAACAAATTGAGTTTGTCCAACAAACCCAATCGTTTTCATTAATCATCATCATTCATATTTTGTATAACCTAAGTTATATATCAATATAACTCAGATGCGATATCAATATTGTGCTACAACTACTAAGTTGTCCAAGTATTTAGGGATCAAATCCACAATACTATTCAGACATTCGCAAGCACAACACTAATATCAAAACTTCTAATTTACAAGGTCACTATGCAACTTCATAAGTCAATACTTCATAAGTTGCTTCTAATTCCACTTACTAAGTAGAATCATGCGTGACACTCCCACTGCATCTTTTCTGACTCTATATGACGTAGACTGTCTAACGTCATAATTAGACTCAAAACTAATCTGACCCTAATGGTTGCGGATTATATTCTCCATGAATAAGAAACTTGTTCTTAATATCTCAAAGATAACAAAGAACATGTTTCAAGACACATCATATGGTCTGCAGCATATCAAAATAACTCGTAACAATTACAATTAAATTGATATCTTTAATCGTACATAATACAATATTCATTATGCCATCATCCTATAATGCATAAGATTGATTAGACATTCTAAACAATTCTCTTTCGATAAATGAATCATCCTTTATGAAAGATAAATACTCTATATAATAGACACACTAACTGTCAAACAGTTATACTAATTGTCATACAGATAGTCTTGTTGTGTCCTTTATTAGATCATATCTAATGCACGACTAATGGGAGTTCTCACAAGTCTCTTAGTTTTACATCATATATGAAACTTTATATCAAATATAATAGAGACTACTCCCACTGTTATCACGGAGAAAAGAAGACTTAGGTAAACCTTTTACCTCACAAATATTTCATTATTACATTATTAATAATAATGTCGTTAGGATATATAACACTAGAATGAAATTTGTACGCTCTCACTGACCCTACTATCAAATATGTATTCTTATGTTTTGATAAAATCAGACAATCTGACTATATCAAAATTAGAGAACACAGATTTTCGGAAAGTTATCTGAGTCTACAATAGGCTCTATAAGCTAGTATATCAAATTGTGATCTTAGCAGAATACAAACTCTAGGGTCATTAGAATGAACTCTTCAACAAAGAAACCAAACGGATCTCTCATCGAATGAAAACATTCAGGAACGCCACTTTGCATTCTTTAGCCAAAATACATTGTTTAATATCAACATTAACCAATAAATCCTTAATTGTTCAATTAGTGCGACTTGAGACAAGTTTTCTCAGAATCTACAATAGATCACTGAGTATAACTTTTCTCACTGTCATACTATAAAGGTCAAACCTTTATCAAGCTCACTTTGCTTTTGCTGCGCAAATAATTTACACATTTTATGAACGATTCATAACGAAAGCTTAATCAAGTTAAAAACTTGATCGTAGTAAGCTACGAACAATTTTAGATCTATGGTTCAATGCTAACTACCGAAATCGATATCAAATATCGCTCCCACTATAAGTTATAGGATAATTTTCTTTGATAAGAAAACAACAGAACCAATAAGTATCTAATACTTTGTAAATGATTCTGACATCGTATTAAAGTTATACCGAAGATTTCTAAGGGTCTTTTCATCTAATTAATTATGTAGTTCTATTTATAACTTATCATTCTCACATTTGACTTCAATAAGTCAAGTCTTTTCTACAATCATCAACATCTAATGTTACACACCAGGTAATAAAATAATTTTATTACATGGGATTATAGAAAATATATTCTATCAAATAGAATACAATAATCTATTAAATAGAATAAATGTTAAACTTTTACTTGTACCTCCGAGGCGCAAGTACTTCAATTATATAACCATTATACAAAAGAAATATTCAAATCTCAAACTTTTCAAGGTTCGAATTTTCTACCTATACATTTCATATACGTAACTGTAGAAACTAATGGAACAATAATTAAAATGATGAATTAGTGTAACTGGAGCATAACCCCCAGAGTATTGAAACTAATTCGGTAACACTCAATATAAAATGAATCAAATCATATAAGATTCGATTTCTCCCACTGACCAATTCCATCACAATGGAATCGTAGAAGAATAATATTGAGTAAGAATCACATCTAATAAATAAGTATAGAACTAATTGCCATAAATTCATATGTTTGATCATATCAAACATCCTTGAACAATTCAAAGACTCACAATGAATTTTAAAGATATAGTTTTAGAAACATATTGAAAGTTCTCGAACCATTCAAGACGTTCAATATATATACTCTTAGAAACACGCAACTAAGTCATGACAATTCATTTAACTAAGTTACGAAGTAAAGAAAGAAAACTATCCAAGGCAAATTATAATTCATTAAACTATATACATCCAAGTATTATTTTAATAAATCTGTGGTCCAAGACGATCATTGATTAAATGAGATTTAATCACATTTCTGAATACAATATTCATTAAATGGATAAGGATATATGGTGTGATCTTGTATCAGACCATCATTTACCATACGGAATAAGCATCTAATACTTATGTGATAAAATCTCATAAAAGCACCGTTCTAAGTTATTCAGTTAACCAAATATTTTTCTTAATGTTTATCTCTTCATCAATGACACTACTAGTCATATTAAAATATGTAACAATATTATAAAAGAACAAGTAACTATCCAATAGTCACAAGCTCTGACATCAAATATCAAAACAATCATTAAACATTATTTTAAATAACTAGATGGGAGATCTGGTATCCAATACCTACAATGTCGTATTGTGAAAATGATATTCTCTGTACACAACTATACACATCTCATTTCTTAAGCTCTATAATTTGCCTTCAATTATTCACAACAATTGCAAATAATTGATTAGCAAACTGTGTCAAACATGTGACTTCTAAAAGTCACTAAAGCCAAGAAACGTCATTATAAGATAAACAAAATACCTAATGGAGTTTTCTTAATGCCAGTTAAGAATCTCGAGACATGAACTAATTCACGTCAATTCTTACCGCACAAGAAACTATTCTCTCTAGACAATTATATCCTAAAACATATATTTATTTAGATTACTTATCGTGACTTAGCAACTAAGTCATTAACCATCTTGATTTTCAAGAAAATCGGAAAAAACAGTTCCCGATGGTTTTAACTAATCTAATCATATCCAAGTCAACTTACATTCTAGAACCTATTCTAGAAATACGCAACCAAAAGTGAAGTCATAAAATATATTAAATAATATGCATGCAGTGGATTAAAAGTATAATACTATTAACAATATAGAATAAAGGAAAACAAAAGCAGCAATTTCAATAAAATACACACTGCTTTAGTATGGATTTTTAACCCATCAGTTTCTCCCACTATTTTACGTAATACCGTAATCCCCAACGGAAAATAGGAATTCAATAATTAAATCGAATTCCATAGTGAGAGGTGGACCCCATGAATATATTTCGACTCACAGCTTTGGCACGATCTCGCCTACATATATTCATTAGGTAGACAACTCATTGTCAATCACACTCACTGTGACTCCATATTTTGGTCCTGACTGTTTCTCGTTATGACAGCTTTGGCACATTCACAATGAGGCGTATCAAGGCTTCACTTGCCACTCAAGCTACCGATATAGTCTTAACAGCTTTGGCACGTTCAGGATTTCCACTTTCACATGAATTTGTCTAGTATCAAATATACATCCGGCATGGATAAAATTCTATCAACTACACTCTCACTGCTTTGGCACTTTCTCGGATGCAGCCATAGAAAGATACCATAAACCGTATTGACAATACGGACCAAGAACATGCATCCCATACATGTCACTTTACTGCCTTATTTAGGCAGGGATATTCCTCAAGAAAGCATTACTCTGCATCAAATGCAGAATATAATTTAGATCAATTTCTAAAAATTTCAATTCTACCTTAGAAAACATAACTTAACCATTAAATTTTCGTCACGTTTCCCGTTAGCGTATAACCGAAAAGTCAAGAAATATATAAATTACATGCATGTGCAAACATCAAAATTGGATATATATCATATATCAAGCATGACAAATATAATGGATGAAGGATCGGACCTGCTCTGATACCAGTTTTGTTGGGGTTTTGGCGCGGGCGCAGCGAAAGCTCGCGGTTCGGGTGAAATCGTAATTTTAAAACTTTTTAAATTACCAAATGAATTATTCAATATCCAATATGAATAATTCCTTCATATTTCACCTAAACATATTTATTCGATATCAAATAACGACATAAATAGTTAAGAAACATCGCGAAATTTTTACGAAAATATTTTTCCGCAAAATGGCATAAAACGCTTTTTGACCGAACCGACCACCCAATGCACATAAGGGCTGCCCAGGTCAGCCCCAATAGTGCTAGGGCAGTTCATGGACTGCCCGGATAGTGACCAATTCACTATTTGGGCAGCTGTCACCCGGTTGGCTCAAAAGTCACCCTGTAACGCCATTTTTCACCGTTTTCACTTATTTCAACTCCGGAATAATTTCTGGCAATTGTTCCAATACCCAAAACACATCCAATACATTTATATGAAATAATTTTCATTACAATAAACCCAGTTTTTTCAGATCTGATTTTGTAACAAAAATTATCAATTTTTCATGCTTTAATCCAACTTTCTCAATATTAATCATATTAATACTAACACCAATTCAAGCCACCACCAATGAAGCACCCAAGAAAAATTCTAGGCATTACAATAGTGGTCATAACACTCTAGAATGACAACATATCATCAAATGATTAAATTGAACCAATATTACAATAATATGATTCAAATCAACTTCACACATGCAATAAGCCTCCAAATCCATCTTCCAAATCAAAAAGCCCCAAATTCTTAAGAAAAGAAGAAACCATAGAATCTCACTAGATCATTAAGAAACATGAAACATGCTTCCTAAGCTTCGGGATGTATAGAATTACCATTAATTCTTCTAATTCCTTCAGTCTTTTTCCTTGATTTTCTTCATTTTCATCTTGAATAATCAAGCAAAGTTTGAGAGCCTTTTTTAAATGAAGTTTTCGGCCATTGGAAGCCATTAGAGAGAAAAGAAAATTTTTTCCCCTTTTTAAATTATCATGACCAACTTTCTAGGGGCATTATGTGATGGGGTATTATTGCGGAAATCCGGTAATGCAGCAGAATAGTGGAAAATCAAAATTTTCAGATTTCAAAAATTTTTCTCGGATTAATTAAATAAACATATTTATTTAATTATCCAATTATCAAATTATGAAATATTACACAACAAATCATATTTTTGTGTAATTACCGAATTACCCCTAAACATTACAATTTGTTCATTTTAATCCGAAATTATTCGAAACGAGTTTGGATGATTCTAAATCATTTCTAAGATGATTTTAACATGTCGTACACATCAAAAATCAAATTACAACATCAACCCCAAATTTTGCCCAAATTGCCGGGAGCCCCTATATATGTCCAAAGTGTGCATTTTTCATTTTCAATGTTCAAAACACATCCAAATGAAATCCAATCAACATAAGATTTTGTATGTATCATATACACATCCAAATACACAACATAAATGAAGAGCCCCAAATTTAGAAGTGGTCTCAAATCCTAATTTTTCAATTTCTTCAAATTGGACAAATTAGACCAAATTTGTTAAATCCAATACTTCAATCATGTTTCTTCCATTACAATCAAGCCTCACTACAATGAAACAAGTATAGAAAAAATCTAGGTCATTTAAGAGTGGGTCAATAACTCTAGATTAGCAACAAGTTTCCAAAACCATCAAAAGAATGCTTGTTAACAAATTAGAAGCATCCTATGATCTTTTATACATGCTCAACCCATTCCAAAACTTCATCCTCCAAAAAAAACAAAGAACAAAGAATATAAAAACATAAGAATATCACAAGATGAAGCCCGCAACAAGAGGAATATTTTTCTCTCTAATGGAAGATTGGAAATACTTACTTAAATCCAAACTTTTTCTTTGTTTTTATTTCCTTTGTCTCAAGCTTCTTTTTCTTTCTTTTAATGGAGTTTTGGTTAGTGTTTTACAAGTTATGAAACCCTAAATGAAAACAAAACAATTTATACTTCCAACATTAGCACATGGCCGAATTTGGTATATACAAAATATCAAGATATTTATTTTTGTTTCATTAAAGTTCAATTTGCCAACTTGTTAAATTGATCATTACAGCTTTAATGAATAATTCAAACAAGTCAACAATTGCAACTAAGTCATTAAATGAAATATCATAACTTAAAATATTCATACTTTAATTAATTTAATCATTTAACAATTAAATAATTAATTAATTAATTAAATACAAATATATTAAATATATTAAATATATGTATTATATTTACAATAAATATCAAATACATATATATTTATGATATTGGACAAATATCTCAATTTGACAATTAATTAATGTGTATTTGAATTAATCTAATAATAAATACAAATACATAAAAATTAAGGAAATGACTATCGGGTCCCTACACATGTATTTTGCGTTTAGCCTTTAAACGACTTTATAAATAATCAATATTATTTATATATGTTTCCCTAGTGCTCTATGAGTATATTTCATTAGTGAGACTCTCTAGATTCAGGCATATCCGTCACGAAATCCAATTTCGTGTCCATAATTTATCCACCCGTAAATTATGACGATCACGGATAAACTCGCTGAATCATACAGGTCGAGGTCATGGAAAATGTATAATTCCTCTGTCACAGGTATCCAGATATATCCCAGAGATATAGATGTAAACGTCAAATATCTATGTGGATTATCCCGTCGACGACTCTATTAACAATCTCAAAAAGAACATTTAGAACTAGCTTCTAAATTGTACCACGGGCCCATGGTTTTTATCTGATTGCTAATCATATGGACTACCTATGCTCTGATACACAGAACTGACGGATCCTATCTCGATACACACAGGACACCCTGAGGATCTATCCACACCCAACGAACAGGCGGAGGTCTGATCTAAATAGATCGGTAACGCGACTGCCATCTAAGTGTGGAAGATGTCTCATGCGCCCACAGTGGTATCTCAAGTCTAAGAATCACAAGTGCTACTCAACCCGATAAGATTCTTATTGACGTTGGTGTACCATCCATTAAGAATCTTCGGTGAGTCGTTCAGTGTTTATCCGCTATAAACACCTACACGTCTATATTAGTCTCCAAGACTTATGGTTCATTGAGAAACCATTGGAATCATATATTCCTGTATATGACATATACCGGTCTCAATGGGTTTACTATACTGACCAAGTAGTGTAAACATTGACCAAGAACTGTCTGAGAATGACAACGTCATGATACAACTCAATGTCAGTTGTGACGCTTTTGCAACAGCATCATGACTAGTCATTCCAAGGTCATTACGTCTTTACCATATTAAAAGAAACATTATATTATAGAAACTGCATATATTATTCATAATAATAACGTTTTACAGAAGTATTCATAAAGAAATACAACCGGTAATTGGCGCTCTGAGCACCAACCCCAATATTATGGTCATTTTTGCAATTTAATCTAATTAAATATAATAAGCTTTAATTTGACAAATCAAATTTGCACACTTAAATCTTAATAAAATCATGTCATTTGTAACCAATAATAATCAAACATTTTTCATAAAAATTAAGAAAAAATATATCATTTAATTATTCAAATATTTAACATTTAAATATTTAAATAATTAATTAATATAATTATTATTATATATGTATTTTTATTTACATTAAATAACAAATAAATATATTAATGGCATGTGTCAAAGTCTCATTTGACAATTAATTAATGTGTATCTAATCAACTTATATATCAAATATAAATACACAATAATTACGATTGACCAAAAAAATGCCCTTATGCATGTGCTTTCGTTTAATTGTTCAAACGATCCGAATTAACTCATTTAATCTGGTGAAGTATTATGAATAATCTGTATTATTCATAACACATTGCCCAAGTGCTCAACGAGTACACTTCATATTGTGGGACTCTCTAAGTTTAGGTTTATCCGTCACGAAATCCAATTTCGTATCCATAATTCACCCACTCATGAATTATGACAACCACGGATAATCTCGCTAAACTATGCAAGTTGAGGTCATTGCATACGTATAATCCTTCTGTCACAGGCTATCCATATTATACCTGGGATATAGATAACAACGTCAAATCCTTATGGTATAATATAGTTGACTTTCAAATTAACTATCTTTAAATAACACTCGTAACTTGATTCGAAGTTATACCACAACCATAGATTTACTATATCTCAGACACGTGTATGATACCTATGCCCTGTACACAGAACTGACTGATTTTATCTTGATACGCACTGGATATCATGAGCATCAATCCACACCAACGAACAGGCGGAGGTCTGATCTAAATAGATCGGTGACATTACTGCCATCAAATTGTAGAGGACAACTCATATATCCACTGTGTTATCTCAAGTCGAAAGACCACTATGCTCACTCAACTCGAGAAGATTCATATTGACGTTGGTGTACCATCTATTAGGAAATATTCAGTGAGTCATTCAGTGTTTATCAAATAAACACATACATGTCTATACGAGTCTCCCGAGACTCATGGTTATTGGGATAAACCATCAGACCAAGTCACGATATACGACATGTACTAGTCTCAGCGGATTTTACTAACCGACCCATGTTAATAAATCTTGACCAGAAACTTTATTTAAGGATATAAAACTTATAGTGATGCTTCCCAATGTCAATTACAAACTACGTTGTAACTGCGCACTACGTTGTAAATCCTAGGGTCTTTGTCTAATATACACGTATCACTAAATCAGATTTAGTTTCAATCTAATCATAATTAGATATCTAATCGTAATTAGATCGAATATGTATATAAAATACAAGAAGTGCTACCATTAAATAAGTAATATTATGGAAAAATGCATTGATCGTATTCATGAATCGGACATAAATACGATCCGGATTGGCACTCCGAGCACCAACCCTAACAGTATTCTCTAAATCTTCAGTGGAAATCATCGAAAATAAATTTCGTTGGTTATGATAACATTAGAGAAATTATTCTATAATGATTATTGATGAACACTAAAAAGTGCACATTTATTGTAACATCCCAGATTTTCGAGATAGTTCTAGAAGATTTCCGGACGGATGTTGTAGTCGCGGATCGTGATAATATTGAAAAATAAGGGTTCGAGCGAAGTTATATGAGTTGGAATAATAGATTATGAATTTTCGTCGCGTTGGAAAACGCGTGGGATCAAAAGTCAGTTACGCGCATTTTCGTAAAACGCGTAAAGTTTCTGGTTTTGGACACGAACAGGGCAAACGAACTCCGATCGAGCTGATTTTTAGACCATCGGACTCTTTTTTCCGAGACAAACAACTTTCGTGTTGAACACTTTTCGAAAATCGCATCAAAAGGGCTCCGAAAATGCGAAATTCCAGAAGGTTCTATGGCAGGGGCTGTTTTGCTATTTTCTCAGGGACCAAAGTGATATTTTCCAGGTAGTATATATTGCCTCATAGTTTTAAGAAATTGCATATGGACCAAACTTCTTCATTTCTCTCTACCCGCACCCCAGCGCCGTTTTTGGAAGGAGGACTCGCCGGCGACGATTCCGGCCACCACAGGCCGGCGCTCCGGTGCCGATATGCTCCCCCAGCGACGGAAAGCAGCGTGGTGGCCGGATATCGGCCGTTAGACGCCGGCAACGGCGAGAAAAAGGAGGAAGAGGGCGCGACCTTGGGTGTGTCGATCCCGGCTCGTCGGGTCGTTTCACGAGCCGTGCCACCCGCCAAATCGAAACCCCCGACGAGTACTACGAGTGTGCGGAGACGGATTCTCCGAACAACGGCCGGAATTACGCAAAACGAGGAAGAAAGTCGCGGATGAATAGTAGACCCATGTGAACAGTAAATCCGATCGGAATTCCGATCGCACCAGCGCGTTCGTATGGCCGTCGGGAGTCCGGATATGGCCTCGGAATTTCGGTACGACTCTCCGTTTAGAATTTGATATTTTAAAGTGTATCGTTTTATATTCGGATGTTTCCGGTAGTTTCGTGAATTAGCGAATTGCCTGTTTATGATTTGAATATAATTTAATATGTTAAAACGATAAATGTGGTAGAATCCGGGGTGAATCGGATGAGTTATGGTCGATCCAGTAGATTTAGCGAGATTCCGGTAAAACGGCGTTTCTCGCGCGATTGAGCTTAGATGGTCGTAAATACAGTTATGATGTAATTATGGTATTGCGAGAGTAATTGGGTAATTTTGGTTTAGTTCTGAGGGTTCGAGACCCTTCCGTAGCGTTTGCGGAAACTTTTCCGCAAGTTTTGCCGCAAACGCGTAAAATGAGAACCTGAGGTATCTAGTTATTTCAGAATAGCAAGTGAGTATGTATTAGAATAATAAAGTTTAGATTGTAGTATCAGAGTCGATTCGGGTGTTCCGGGGAAAGTCCGTAGTTTATCGTAGATGAGTTAGAAGTTCCGCAAATAGCGGTTCTGACAGTTGATGTGATTTGTTTTGGCAGATCAGACCCGGATCGCGGGCACTCGCGTGGCCAGGTAAGTAACTCATGCTTTGGTTACTTAAGAAGTTATTGTTGTACGAAAGTAGTATTATAATAAAGTTACATATATATAATCATATGCAAGAAACTAGTATATATATATATATAGAGATGATCGTAGAAGAAAGAAGTTAGTGAATTTGTACACAGACATAGATAAGAGCAGGTAATTATAAGTAGAGATATAAGTTAAAGATAAACGGTAGCATTCAGAAGTAAATAGAGACATACGTAGGTTTAGACCAGTATATATATATATAGATGGAGCAGGTGAATGATACCAGATTCGTGAATATAATTTAATTGAAACCTGGGTATGGGGGGTTTGTAGAAAAACTACACCCTAGGGAATGGGATCACAGTTATAAGTGAGATAATCATATATGAATTAGTGTTATAAATGAAAGGCTTTATTTTATGTACTGTATAAGAATACTAGTATGCATGAGTAAATAAAAACTTGCAACTACTGATACATGTATATAAAATGGTAGAAAGCATAAAGATGTAGCATATGTATGTGAATATATAAAAGATTATGATTCGAGATGCTTGAGTACAATCGATAGTTAGAGAATAGTGAATTAGCTTAAGAACTAAGATATTGGAACACGTTTACATTGGGTGTTTGATTACACAAGAAACTTAGTATGTATGCAATGGGTGTAATAGCTTAGAAGCGATAGTAAAAAGGGATAAGTATAAATTAGTATGTATCTGAGTGATGTGTTTGGGCAGGTATGAGTACAAATGTAGAGTTTCACACAAGAATGAGCATATATATGCATGTATTAAGCAACATAAGTATTGAGGTATGTATATAAGATAAATAGTGGTATATTGCCGGAGGATGTAAGTAAGTTAGTGTAGGGTAAGTACGTATTTTGCGTAGCAGTATTTTGGTGAATGCTTAAATGAACGTAGAGTTGATGTGCATATGAATATATGTAAATGAATTTATGAACTGAGAAATTGATGGTTGTATATGTGTGATGCTTGTTGCATTACAACTGTGTTGATGACATAAGTATGCATAACTGTGGAAATTATGATATTAGATTCATGTTTGATTAGTAAAAGTGTATGACCAGTAAAAGTGTGTGACCATGTATATGTACATATATGACATTACAAGAAAACATAGCTAGTATAGTTAGAAACATGTGGATACATATGCATATACATATATATTATGCTAAGATTTCCAACCGTGGATCAAAGTTATGAATGTTTTTCTTTTTAGAATTCAGAGTGTTTTAAACATATGTTTTCGAAAGCTTGAAACAACTGTATTTCAGAAAAATGATTCTTCCAGTTTTGAGATTTTGATGAGCATGAGTTTTCTGATTTTCGGGGCATGAGGTAAAAACTCACCCCAGTATGTAACTTCAGATACAGCTGGAATTGACGGATACAGATAGCATGTGCACATGTTGAGGACTGAGGGGACGCTCTCAGATCCTCCAGATTATGGCTTGGGGGACGGCGAGATGCAACGCCCCAAGACCACCAGATATGAGACATTAGTGGCATGCTTTGGGGGACGGCGATACGTAACGCCCCAAAGTCATGGATTTGCACTTCTGCCTCCAGATAGGCGTATGGGGGGACGGCGATACGTAACGCCTCCATACGTCAGTTTTCTACAGATACTCAGATACCAGTTTTCAGAAACCAGATTCTAGAAACAGTTTTCAAATCTCAGCTTTCAGATACAGTTTTCAGAAAAAAAAAAAAGAAAGAAAGAAAGAGTCTTTTTAAAAGAAAGTTTTTCAAATAAAGAATTCAGAAAGAGCATTCCGAAAATATCATTTCAGAAAAGATTTCAAGAGTATTTTATGAATGCATTTGCATGTTAAGTAGGATATGGTTTACAAGTCACATATTTAAATCATATGTTGTTGTTAGCATTTAAAATGCATCTAGTTGACATAATACTTGCAATATAACTGCACCCGCATGTACACATAGTTAATCCTGTATGGGACACGTTCATATAGAAGTATCACGTTGTAAATACGAGTGCATGGTAGCATGACCTTAATTGTATGAATTTGCATTAATGATGATTGTATGAGATGTTTGCTTCCTAGAAAGGAACATACGGTAAGAATACTAGACTTAATGAAATGGTAACACATGTTTGTAACTTTGGAAAGTGGATTGATAGTTAACAAGGATAAGAGGTTAGATATCCGATTTGATGATATTTCAAAAAGGTAAAAGAAGAAAAGTTTAATGGTTGTCTAACCTAGATTATCTTAGTATATACAGAAAGGTTAAGAGAAGAATCATAGCAGCGTAACAAAAGTGTACTGAATTTCTAACCTGTTAGTTAGCAAAGTAGAACTTGATATATGGATATTAAGGATTAATACAGACATAGTAAAGTTAATGAACGTAGATGTTTGTCAGATGAAAAGACTTATAGCAAGAAATATGGAAATAAATGGATATACGATATTAAGTTAAATCTGAATTGTTTATGTTTGCATGGTTACTTACTGAGTCATTATGACTCACATCTTTTCAGTTGCAATTTTGCAGGATAGTAGCTGTAGTTCGGTGAAGACTTTGAAGACGGTGGATCGCCCCATTTGCAGTCAAGAGAGTCCTGGGTTGAGTATGGGTCCTCACGGCCCTTTTGTAAAGCTTTTGTATTTGCATCTCATTTGTATAGTCATGTAATGGTATAGCTTAATTTGGGTTCTGGCCGGAGGCCAAGTAGTTTATATTTTGTTCTTTGAGTTCAGGCCTGAGGCCTTGATATTGTGTTTCCGGCCTGAGGCCGTGATTGTTGTGTTTCTTGATGTTAGTGGATGCTGGCTACAGGCCAGGTTGCATGATGTTACGAATACATCATGCCGAAATTTCCGTAGATTCAGAGGCTTATGGAGATGGGTTTAGCCTGTCTCCTGCCGGTAGCATCCTGGCCTAGGCGGGATGTTACATTTATTAAAAGAAAAATCAATTATTTTACACTTGTAGTTTCATTTATCCCCTTAATTTAGTATAATAATTAAATTTATGTTTTATATATCTTTATTGTGATTTTTATATTTTATGTAGGTGAAATAATACTTTGGATGCATATCTAGAAAAATGGACTTGACATTTGGATTTTGGAGGCCAGAAATTTAATAGGGTGTTCTAACAGTATATAACTTCGGAAATTCCAACCCTTTGCAATATTCGTATTTTGGCCATAACTTCTTATTCCGATATCCGATTAAGGTGATTCAAGTTCCCGATGAAAGAACACTCAAAGATCTACAATTATGATGTTCATAAGATTTTCGAATTATGAAGTTTCCAAGGCCGAAATTGATGAAAAATCCAAAATATGTTATGTGTAATATTTAAAGATAAAAACAAGAAGAAAAAAAAAATTAAAGGTGGGAATTGAAATCCACATTTCGGTGGATTGTCAATTCCCACCAATTTTGCAATTTGCAAATTGCATGGGAGGGTGCTGAGCCCTCTACTATAAATAGAGGTGCTCAGCACCTTAAGAAATCAGTCTGAATTTCATAGTTTTCTCTGAATATTTATGGATTTCTAGCTCTTGTGTGTTTTATTTTTTTAAAGCTTTTTTGTATTTTCTTTTTCTTTCAGTAGTAAAATTATGTGTGTTTTTATTCAAATTATGAGTAGCTAACTTCTTTTTGCTGGGGTAAAGGGTGAAGCTTTTAATATGAAAATATAGATTAATCTCACATATATTATAATATATAAATTATAATCTAATGATTAATATTTAATTTAAATCTGGATTAATTATTGACAAACTTTGTTACCGCCTATATGGCTGGTTTTATTTATTTGGCATAATTGAGTACCTAACTGGACTTGTTATAGACAAAAATTATCATCGCATATATCGCTGGTTTTATATGTTTTGGCATAATTAATTCCTAAAATAAATTAATTGGGTAATAATGACAATTGATATATTATAAAAAGTGATATCTCTAAATTTGAAATATTAAAAGTGGATCCTCTAGCCCCAACATTTTATTTTATTATCGCAATTTAATTTAAATTTCCAATCACTCAACCAATTCAATCTTTTTCTTTTTCTTAAATTATTATTTTATTTTACTAAACATATTCCCTATGGATCAACCTCGGTCTTACTGGGTTATTTTATTACTTCGACACTCTTATACTTGGGAGTAAAGAATCACTTTTTGAGCATATCAAGTTTTTAGCGCCGTTGCCGAGAAATAAATTTAGTAGATAAAATAATCCTTATATTTTTTTCTTTCTTTTCTTTCTTTTTATTTTTATTTTTATTGTTTATTTTTTTGTACTTGTGTATTTTTGTATTTTTTTCATCTCATTTTCTTTCATCTTTGCATTTATGTAGATCCAAAATATCATGATTGATCCTAAATGAATCATGAACCCAGAAATCCCACATATAGACAGACCTTTTTCTTAATTCTTCATGGTTATAAGAGACAGGAAAGTCAATTAAAATGGAGCTTGTATTTTGCGAGTCATCCTCATCTAGAGATTCTTCCATAATTTTTTGTGAGAACCTAATTCAAGAAATTGAGATAGTTGAACGAGAAATTCAATTGAGATCTGAATTGACAAGAATCAGAGGACGTTTTTAGATCTAAATCATTAGATTTGTTTTTCTTTTCTCTTTTTGTCATTTTTATTTTTATTATTTTTTTCCTTACTTGTTTATTATTTTCTTTTTAAAAGTATTGTATTTGTATTTTTTTTATAGTCTGCCTTTAGGTTGCAAGAGACATTGGTCTCAATCATCTAGTGGTAGATTAAATAGAGAGTCTCCATCACCTTCATCGTCAGTCAAAATGACTGAGAGCCAAAATGAAAATCCATCTGCGAGTTGAAAATCCAGTTGATTAGGAAGAAAACGAGTCTAAACATGGCGATCTTAATCATCCTAGGACACTCAGACAATTCATGAATCCCACTACGATATGATCACCATCTTGCATTATTTTTCCCCTAGATGCAACACGTTTCAATTTTAAGATAGGTGTCATCCAACTTTTACCCGCATTCCACGGTCTAGAATCAGAAAATTCTTATTAGCACTTAAGGGAATTTAAAGAGGTATGTAATACTTGCACGGACCAAAATTGCAGTATGAATATAATTCGATTTAACAATTTTCCCTTTTCTTAAAGGATAAAGCTAAAATTTGGCTGCAGAACCTTAGGTTAGGATCCATCCGAACATGGGATGATTTTCAAGAATAGTTTTTGAAAAAATTCTTTCCCCCTCATAGAACAAACTTTTTTAAGAGGAGAATCACAACCTTCACACAAGAGTCAGGGGAAACACTTTACCAATGTTGGGAGAGGTTTAAAGAGATACTAAATATTTGTCCACATCATGGGTTTGAAACATGGAGACTGGTTGCCTATTTTTACGAGGGTTTAAC
Organism: Zanthoxylum bungeanum; assembly: GCA_019454045.1. Taxonomy (NCBI): domain Eukaryota; kingdom Viridiplantae; phylum Streptophyta; class Magnoliopsida; order Sapindales; family Rutaceae; genus Zanthoxylum; species Zanthoxylum bungeanum. The sequence goes on along the minus strand of SKCR01053165.1, from coordinate 389 downwards.
ACCCCATGGTAGACAAGTACTGGAGATGATGTGTAATGGTGAATTTAGGGATAAACATCCCGAAGATGCACTAGATTACCTAGAACACATAGCAAAAACTGCACAACAATGAGACACAATTGGCACTTATGAGTCATCTGTAAAACCACAGCCATCTGATAAAGGTATGTTTAACCTTAGGGAAGACCATGACCTTTCTGCTAAATATACATCTCTAGCTAAAAACGTCGAGGCATTAGAATTGAGGAAAAATGATCATTTCAAGTCAATTCAAGAAGTCACTTGTCAAATCTGTAATTCAAATGAACATGTCACACAAGTTTGCCCAACCTTACCAGCCCTGCAAGAATGTCTCCACGACCAAGTCAGTTCCATAAACACCTTCAAGA